>JASFYC010000825.1:409360-710757 GCA_030412335.1 Botrylloides violaceus | reverse complement strand
TACGTAAGAGCCTTTCTTCTGGCATTTTTGGACAAAGACTACCAGTAAACCTATTACTGAGTGATACAGTAATACAGTAAATTTGACATCCATGTAGCAGAAAACGGAAACAAACTGTGACATAAGTTGATTCCAGAAACAAGCTGTTGTTTTGGTTTTGATTTGTGTTTTGAACTGCTACGTCCTGGATCAGAGGAGAAGTCTTTGTCAGATTTTGATTCCTACTTTTACAATTTAGAATCACAGTATATAATTGTATAGGCTGATATTGAGTTTATTGAGCCATGAAAAAAGCAGAAGCTTATTAAAGATGGCATGTGTCCGGTCGATTATCCAACAAGAAATTGATTTTTCAAAAATCAGCTAGGTTAGGTACGGTATTGATTTTTGTTAGATATATTGCATGGCAGGGGAATATGTAAATGGGGATGAACTCAATAATCATGATGGCATCTCTGCAAATTGATGTAAAATGGACATATAATGGGTGCCTGTAACAGATATTTAGTACTCGCACTTGAAAACAACAACTCAAGTAGTTGACAGGATTTGATTTAATTTTAGTAGGCCAATGTACTTGTGCACGTGCAGTGCATTCAGGCCAAGAAAAAATAGCTTAAGGTCATCCAATTACCGAATTGTATCAGAGCTTATCAGTAGTTTAGGTACAATTTTGTAAATTTTGTATCTTAATAACAACCTACAATCAAATTGGAGTTTTGAATTGTTGTTCAAGTTCGTAACAGGTCAGTTGTGACATATATATTTTGTTGCTGGTTACTACTTCCATGCGACAAAGAGATTGTATGGAGAAGCTTGACTTACGTAGTGATGTTGGTATTGAGAATAGGTCGCTAACAAAAGTACGAAACTGACATAATTGAATATTGTTGACTCATAGTTAATCAGAATTGAGAATTGTCTTTATCCAAACGCAGAATAAGACTAGAGCCCATCGGCCTAACACACTGGTACTGGTACATTCAAAACTTCCCAGTACCGGTACAGTACCAAATATTCCAAACGCATATCGTTCTGTAAAATGTCACACATTATATAGGTGGACAAATTCAGTCCAAAAGCTAACAAAACCATCTTCCATTACGACATGCTCCAAACAACTACCTTCACTCCAGATTAGAAGCAATTAAATCTTACAATGTACTAAATAAAGCAAACAACGTCAAACTTCAGCTGATAGAGAAACCACCAATTAACCAAGAATTGTTCCGTAGGCCACAGCAAATGCATAAATATAGAGTTTATTCTAATGCAGCAAAGGTTGAATAATTCATGAATGAAGCTGCTCTCAAGGGATGGAATTTGCGATATTTTATGATGTAACAAGTCTCAAATCAGTGGAAGTTAATAAATCTGACAAGCGTGTAAGGCGATTCTGTATGCTTGACATTACTGATTTGATGGCCTTTAAGGCAGTTTAGGTGTTGGTGTTTGGCGTTAGGTCAATGGGCTACATTGGAAAGTGGAATTTGAGCATATGGAACAGACATGTCAAGTCTAACTGTCTATCGTTCGGAGTATTTGTAGTCCTCAGCACCAACCATTAGAATGATCCTATGGTATCGACAGGCCAATACTGTGATGGTCTACCTTTCTAATATCAGTATCACCAATTATCCACCCAATCATTGAAAAACGTTAATATTGCTCTGAAATAATAATCTCAAAATTGTCTAGCTAGACACGTTAATATCGCATATTTACACAATGCAAAAATGGCTAAATTTATTAGAAGCAATATATCCAATATATACCATGTATTGATACCACCTACCTGGAAGTTAACTGAGTTTTTACTTATGATTCCCGCAGTGGGCGCATCTTCATCATCGACCCCATTTGCAGGGCTGTGCAGTTCTACATCATCTCCTTCCGTGTACTCCCCACCTTCAGAGTGACTGGAATTGCTTTGATCATCCTCATCGTCAGGGGGTGGTTGCTTTGGTTCAGGAGGCGGGCTTCTGTTTAGGTCTTCGTTAGCGTGTTGGATGATAGGACGTCCCGATGAACGTGCCCAACTACACAAAGATAAGATTGTCTTGTGAAAATTGTGAAGCTGCGTAGGCATGTACGGTGACGTGATGCTACATTACTGTGAGACCAAAATACTGGTAAACATAAAATATCTTACCCATCATCTTGGGTTTGCCTGACAATTCTCTTTTGTGGATAAGGTCCAGTGTCTTTCTCCCTCAATTTTCTTATGCAAAACCAATATACAAGAGCCCCAACTATTGCCAGTAATACAATACACCCGACCACGATCCCAACCACTAATCCAGTATTGCTTTGTGCGATGACTGAAATGAAATAGAAACATAACATGTAAAACGAACCTAGTCAAATATTATATCAACTCTCCTAACCTTCCACATAGGTAACCGCTTGTGCTGTGGTAATGTTACGACTTGTGGACAGTCCAATGCCATTTTCTGCAGTACAGATGTAAGTATCATTTTGCATAGCTGGATTTTCAGGCGAGATGATCCGAATGACGCTTTCGCCTTGAGTCGGATTAGGATCTGTGTTTCCTCGAGGCATCTTCCATTTAATTGTAGGTAGTGGATTTCCCTCAGCTTTACAACGGAGTTGAGTATTCTGATTGATCACTTCAATCACAGGTGTTGATGGTGCATCTGTATCGTAACATGATTCATAAATATCGGAGAGATATACCAATTTTGGTAGGCCTAGGGTTGGTATTTATTGAAAGCCGTGCAGCACTTTAGTTTGCAAACTGAACTGATGAGCTATTGTAAGAAAGTAGACTCAGATCAGAGTTGACATGATTGGAGTCAAACTGGAGATAAACGTCCCACAAAAACATACATATGGAGGGGAAGAGACAATTTCATTTAAGAGTGGTGGTGGTATCGGTACGATATAAGAGTCATAAAGGGCTATAGAAGCGGCTTATTCCTGGATTGTAGAGTAAAATCCTTTAAAAAAAAACACCGTCATCTCATCGAAATAAAAATACCATTGGCTTTAAAACTACTGGTACCCTCATATCTTTAGACGCAGCAAACACCAAATGAACAAGTCCACCATTTCTGAGAAAAATGACTATTGGCAAATGTAATTTTCAAAGTACCGGTACTTAGTTATTATAGCCACCGTCATATTTTGGATTCAAAACTTTGAGATCTCTGAATAGGTTACCTCTGCCAGTTTTTTTTGTACAATCCCTGACTTTCAAATTTAGCTATTCATTAGCTCTATAATGGTAACTTGTAAGCAGCATGGGAATTGTGATGGACTTCAATGAAACAATAGGTCTATGTAGTACTTATAAGGACTATTACAGTCAATGGGTCAGCATACCATCTTAACATAAGAGCCTATCAAATTTATGTTTGCTCAATAGACCAACGTCACACCACAGTAACCCGCCACAATAACGCAACTCCACTTCAAAAATTCTCTCGCAGATGTGTACATAGGGCAACTCAATTTACACAGTTTAATAGTAAACCCCACCCAACCACTATGAGTTATTCCTATTACTCGAAAATTTGCCTGTCCAGTAAAAGCTTTTCAGACAACTTTAAAAGTATGAAAAATAAGTCAAGGTCATTAGAACGGAGGCTCTACCATCTAATATACTAAAGTCTAAACAATCGTAAAATTCAGCTTACATTGAACAGCTAGAATGACCATTGTAGCATTCTCGCCGGATTTAAATGCTGGATGTTTAACTTTACATATGAACGGCTGTTTGTCAAAGAACTTTGTTGGAACAACTGAGAGTATTGCTGTATCATGAAACAATGACGGGGTCGAGCCTGCGGTACTCGTTCTGCAATAAAACAAAAATTGACGGACCATTGATAAGATATTGAAACTAGATGGTGCTGTTACAACTTTTGCACGCTCGCAAGGTTCCACAAACACAGTATAATTGATATATACATAGTTTGTACTGATGTACGCCAACCACTAAATGAATAGGCCTATACCTGTAATCCACTTACTTTGTCTCATTAAAAGCTAAATAGCGATCACTGGACCATGAAACAATTGCTTGTGGTCTAGCTGTAAAAGGAAAACAAAAATCAATTTGTAGCATGTAAAGTAGTCAGGCTTCTGCTCAGTCAAACACATTTCGTTATACAAACAAGAACAGGTCACACTACTGTAGGCAATAGGCCTAAGTCAATAGCATAAAAACGAGCTCAACACAGGCGATCTGTGTTAATAATAACTTCATGGTGCACTGAAGATCAAAATAATTGTGAAGTCTCACAGCTCAAGCCGATTAAGGGTTCAGCCACTATGACTCAGGTTGGAATTTGTTCGTGAAACTTGGCTTTGCTCATCTCTAACCCGAAGTTATCCAGTCCACTTCTCCACTTGAGAAGAGCAGATTCAGTGGCCTGCATATTGCTCAACATTATATTCCTCCGAAATGCTATGTACTGTAACTCAAAGCTGTGTAATATTCTTACCATCTGATGCTGTACACGCAGCTGCCTCCATTAGAGAAGTTCGAGCTTGGAGAGGAGAATTAAGCAGAGTTGTTGTGATCACAGGTAGCACTGGATTCAAATTTTAATGATGAATATAGAGCTATTTTTTGCAAATAAAGATTTGCTTCTTACCCATAACCTCTAATCTAGCTGATTTAGATTTGTCGGGAAGAATGCTTCTTTCAATGCATGTATATGTACCTTCGTCTTCCACCCTGATGTCCTGTATAACGGCCTGTCCTTGGGTATTGAAGGATAACCGCCCCGTATATGACGTATCACTGATGATACCATCACCTGTGCCCTGACATAAAAATTATCGTATCCTTATCACTAATGCTCAATTCAGTAGCCGATGAGCATGGAACTGAACTATACATACATCATATTTTGCCACAGTACTTTCGATGCCGTCATCAGGAGTGAATATTAGTTCGACATATGATACAGAAGGCCCATACGGACTATTGAAGCAGTTCATTTTGAACACTTGCCCTCTAATCAGTTGTGACGTTTCTTGCGAATTTGACGAGGCTGCAATGAATTTATCAAGAAACATTATAAGCCTACCTTCGATTCACAAGTTGGAAATATTAAAACATATATACCTATAAACAGACAAGCCACGGTGCACACCGGCAAAAGATACCACTCTCCAAGGGACATTGTTATGTCAAGTTTTGTACACAACTATAAAATACCGGGTTTTCCACCACATAGATCTAAAACTGTAAATTGAAATTCCAACAATCAACCTCGTGCCTACTTATAGGCTCACATTGATCATAGCATCAAAAATTAGTTCAATAGAAAAGACAACTAAAACATATTTTCTATTCCTTCCTATTTCATTGAATAATATCTAAAATAGAATGTCGTGGACATTTCCAAGAGGTGGACTAAACACACAACTTGGAAATACCTGACTAAAGAGATGGTCGTGGAATCACAGACAGAGAGAACAATTATGATGCATGTTTAATGAATGATATTGCATTCAAATAAGCACGTAGGCTATTAACAGTTTTCTTGCTCTCTTGTAAACTTGTGTCGAAACCGCCTGGTATTAAATAAAGCTGGTGGTTTGGTCTGGCAATCTGTGGCTGAGGAGTCTGGAATCTGTCGCTGACCACACAAAATATTTCACTCCTGTCACTTCGCATTACTAACCGAGCCATATAAACATATCAGGATCAACCTCTGAAAATTTTACTTGTTCGACGTTTCTACGGTTTACGATTTTGAATGACCTGGAAACTAAAAGGCTTTACATCCCTTGCCTGCTTGCCGTTGTGGCATGACAGGTAACACTATTGGATTTCACACTAAGTAGGAGTGGTCGGAAATATCAATAATTTGCCAAATTGTCGTAGTCTTGGAAAATATATTACGTATATACTAATTTATTGAAATATTCAGATAGGAATGTGATGTAGGCTCCAACACTCCATCATTAGCCTCTAGGCCTACTTCATAAATTAAGGTTCAGAGTAACACTACGTAAAATACGGGATGACGGGAGAAGCAGGAGCGGGCTTTACGAAGAACAACTAAGCAACGGGAAGAATCAGAAAACACAAAATCCTAAAATACGGAAGGGCATCAGGAGAACGGGAATAGCGGTTCCATTTCCAGCATTAAAATCGACTGCCTTCTCGTTTGCTACTGTAATGAAAAACCAATAAATATCATTACTGTCTTTCAGTTGAAAAGAACACTTATCCTTCGTATTCCTGAACCTAATTCAGATAGATATTTCAACGTATAACTAGCGTAAACATAGCTTCTCTATTGCCGTTGCGACTCCGCAATTCTAAGAAACAGCCCTCGCCCACATCTCCTTTCTTCATAGAATAGTAGATACTAGATACCGAACTCAGAACTTCACGCATGATTGCATCTGGATTTTCGCAGTTCTATCTACTGTACGTTTGTATTCTATGTGTAGACCACCATTGCAGCATCGAATCATAGAATGTAATCATTATCATCATTACATTATCATTATTACATTACATTATCATCATTACATTCTATGATCGAATATAATCTTTCTATGACTCCACCGTTCCAAGCCGCTTCCTATATGTATTAGGTTAATATCAACAATTACCATAGTCAATATATGGTAGATTCGTAGGCCGACTCGCTGTATCGACTGCATAGACAATGAGGCATCGAAATAGCAAATCACGTTCGTCTTCACCCCCTTCCGAATAAGTAGTGTAGCCTACACGGTCTACACCTGCAGATTTTGACTCATGAATTGACCCCGCAGGTTCAGGCTGCTGCTGTAGCCT
The DNA here is from genome assembly GCA_030412335.1 of Botrylloides violaceus. NCBI lineage: Eukaryota > Metazoa > Chordata > Ascidiacea > Stolidobranchia > Styelidae > Botrylloides > Botrylloides violaceus. The sequence continues at coordinate 703,967 of JASFYC010000825.1, read as the reverse complement.
ATCCAAACTGTTACCCCGCAGACTTCAATTTGTTAATTTCGCGACCTCGTCACAAGTTTACAAAGTCCAAGTTGACTCTATTATTCCATCATTAACAAAAAATGTTTTCACTAATTATGACAAGGTGTATTGACATAATCTGTTGATTTCCGCATAGATACAGTATAGCCTATACTTTCAGCATTCCTTATAAAATGGCAAAGAAAATGTTATTGGCCTCCAACGACTTGCATATAACTACACGACATGTGCGATCTGTGTATATTTCTACAGCAAACGAATTCAAATACTATGTGCGATCTGTGTATATTTCTACAGCAAATGAATTTAAATACTATAAGCTAAATGCAGGCTGTGGACCAGGTGCCGCATAAGGCTTTAGGTTACCTATTCTCAGAAGCTAAGCGGCAACAGCAAAGATCAGCATACAAGGCAATCTGGCACTGCTGAAAAAGTCTAGCATCAAACAGGCTAACAGTGTTCTCAGTTTGAGGTTATAACATAATATGTCATAGTAAGGCCTGCTAGTCAAGAATGAAATAGAGAAAAAGTGTGATAATCTGAAACGGATAGTGCAGGCTATCGAAATAACTATTGTTAACCTCAAACACAGTGTCACAAAAGACGGGTGGAGGATTCGCCAACATGTGAGCGTACCGTAAGATACAACCTCTGCATCAAATGTCAGGTGAAACGTACTAAGCACATGATTGGAATTGGTGTAAAGGTACTACAATTGGCATATTCGACTTTGAATCAACTTCCTCTCACGATGGGTCAAAACTTTATGAAATGCCTTGTCGTTTTCATCAACGGGCATCAAGGTGTTTCGATACATCTGTAAATTGTGAAAAAAATGATCATGTATAAGTAGTTCCTAAACCGATCAGAGATATCACGCAGATCAGCAAGACAACACTCACTTGTCAAAACCTATCAATTACTGATCAGTTATACCTTGCAATGATTTAGCAAGCATTGTCAAAGAATGAAAGATTTTCACCATATCAGCTTCATGATACTCGAGTCTCCCGAGGCTCCTTATCGCTTCAATGATGGCTTCTGGATATAATACATCATACAGCAAATGAAAAAACTTCGGAAGTGGAACTTTGGAACCAGTTCTGTAATATATAAAACGAGATATATCTTGCGGGTTTTTCCCCTTCTAGCAGTAATTCTTCAGGAATTTACATTAAATCTCTCAATACGGCCAACACATTATCACAGTTGCTCTCCGTATAGAAATATGGATTTATGTAAATTTTTCTCCAGGACTTCAGCTGTGAGGTAGACATATTACATCTGTGAACAGTTTTCCATCTGTAAATAGATCACACCAAGCAATTTCTGTTTAACTGCCATTTGAGAGTTCACGAACTTACCTTTCGCATGGTACAGTACCCAATAAAATCCGTGATAAATGCTTTGAGCACTTCCCATTCATAATATGATGATACACCCTTTGTTGAAATGCACTATTGTCACAATTATTTTTAGGTTGAACGGTCTTAAGTCTTTTTGGCTGCTTTAGTACATTTTTCTTTTGTAGGCCTACTGAAAAAGATCTCTTTTTGCTTGCAATGCATTTGATAGATCCCGGAGGCGTATGAGAATCTTTGGGTTGAGTCAGCGGAAGGTCAGAATTGAAAAACCTGTGAATCTCACTCTGTGATTTGAAAAAGTTGCGTTTTTGGAAGCTGATGAAGGTCTTTGCCAGTAGCACGGCATTAAAAAAATCACTCATGTAATTCCATAACTGAAGTTGTTTATAGTATTCAAGTCCATTACTCATGACGGAAGTCGTAGTATCGAGAGAATATGGAATAACCTTGGACATCTCAACAACAACAGCACCAGCACCGTTGGAGAACCTGGAAGCAAATGAAAAAATAGAAAAACGTTTTTCTGTGTGGTGCAGATATCGCCACTCAGCTCGAAATCTTACTTTGATCTTGATATATAATACAAATGGACACAACTTTCCCCAACGTCCAAAACATATGATGGCCAATATGGACAAATCCGTGAAGACTTGGCCCACACAATCTGGCCTTTGAAATACCGGTACTCATGATTTCGATGATCCTGCAAAGGCAAACAGATGCTCTCAGGCCTCCGCTATACATAGTAACGTACATAGAATGTTAGTGGCTCTGCATTCACCACCCTAGATAAGCTGAGGAGACTTACCAAACTTTTAATACTACATGTGCTAAAGCTTGAGTCCACCAAACGGTTTGTTGTGTTCATAAGATTACTCAATGACCGGTTTTTAATGTCGCAAGCTTTCCGTGAATACAGTGTGATTTCACCACGATCGCTGACCGTACAAGCATCATATTCAGAAAAAAGTAGAACTTCTAATTCATCAACATCTTGATTTTTCAAATGTATTGTAACCTTCTTCATTATTATACCAATATTCCTAAATGCCTACAATAATATACACACGGAAATAGAAAGGTGAAACGGTTTATAAAGACGGATGAAATTCACTGGATATACCTATATCGTGATTATGTCGCGGTTATTAATCAAGATAGGCACACATCAACATATCTGGTATTGTAGTATCAGTTACATATTTAACTATCATGCAATTGCAAGAGAGCTAACCAGCTGTGGCCAGTTGCTCTACTTGAGCTACACCTCTATAACTGGTAGGCTATACTTGATTTCGACTCACTACATCACTAGAAAACTTTGAAAAGCAATTTGTCAGCTGCTATTTGAACCACAATAGCTCATCAAACTATTGCAGATGACATGAAGATGCTGATCATGACCTTTTGTAGATTTCTAAGCCAGCATCAGGAATCTAGATAAATCAATGAAAGGCTGGCGCCAATTAGATTGAACTTTAAATGGCGCTAGTGCGAGTGGGTCATGCCAAACAACGAAGTTAATAGCTGAATAGTCCTGATTCAAGTATAGTTATTGGTCTAGAACGAACTTGGAATTTGTGGCATAAATTGCTTTGCCCAAGATTTTTTAATGCTTCAAGACTGACAATATAGGAAAGGCCACTAACCGAATGAGAAGAAAGCACTTTCTCCAATCAGCAAGATCGATACACAGAACTTGCAGATAATGCAAACTTAGGTAGATCTACATATAATATATCAATATAGATATCCTTCTCTACTATTGAAACACTCAGTGTTCTTGGTATAGAATAACACAATCTATAAGCACACAACTTGCAAACCGGTACAGTATAATGGTGAGATCTTACAATGTTATAGTCATCAGCCAATTCTCAAGCCATTGAACCTTGACTATTCATACATATTATGACTGCTAAAAATGTAATGGCATAAGGGCTCCTCAAATCCCAGACCTTGTTTAGCATTTACTTTTTTATGTCCCAAAATGTACGAATTTTATCAAAATAAAATTACTGGAGAATAATGATGAAGAAACATATAGAGGTATAAGTCTATTGTTTGTATAAACCGATAAATATAATAACATGCTACCATATACTGCTAGCAAAAAGGTACCAACGTCGATAATAATAAGAAATGTAGATAGGAGTACAATAGTCAAAATTACAAATACACTTTCAAGCATATATTATCTGACTCTATGATTCTGTTGTCTCCGACTCATTTTGCATGGCTTGCTTGAAAATTTGTTTTCCAATAAAGCTTGTAGCCATGCTTCCAATTTTCTTGCCACCTCCAAATTTACATCGAATATAACCAAACAAGTTAGCTCCATTTAGTCCAAGAGCAATTACAACAACAGCAAGCCATTGAGGTTTCATCCCAAACACAGTTACAAAGAGCATTAAAACCCAAAATACAGGACATAAAATGAGTCCAAACCAAAAAATTCTAGATTCAGCAGGTCGAATCGGGTGTTTCTTTAGAGCAGCACCTCTCCTTGATTCATATACCCATTCACTTTTACCGTTTTCTTCAATTTTATTCCACCAACGTAATCCAACCATGAGACGGCCTGATATATTTTTGACAGTCCAAAAATCGGCACATAGTAATAGAAGAATAGTGATGAAACTTGCCACGAAACCAGCGTTAGTGAATCCGCAAAGAAGATAGACAGCTATCGCAGAACTTCGGAAGAAAATGTGAAAGAAACATGACACAGGATGCTCAATTCTTTTCCGTTTTACTGGCTGATCTTCCTGACCAAATTCGAGGGTTGTGTCATCAATTTCGTCCATTGGCGATTGTTTAGTTTATACTTTATAAAGTACAAATAAAATTTTGGTATTCAATGGTGAAATATTCTCGATATTAAATGTTGTATAGCCTACGGTACTGCAATTGGAATTAGGAAAAATGTCAAATCTTATTAAGCAACCTAACCAAGAGCTGTTTAGAAACGTATCACGGAAGTCACAATAACACAGTCAAGTTCAGTAGGACAACCGGCCCAGCCACCTAACTATATAAATCAATCCTCACCCCGCCTACCTCGGATTTCAGACATTCATCCATCCTCTCGACAACTTTCGCAGGATCTCTGTAGTCTTGAGCTCTATTTAGTATTTACACGTTAACGTCACTTCTAACATGTAGGTCACTCATGGCGAACATTAGCTCAGGCAGTCGTCGTGCTCGTATTAATGCAGCGATACCGTCTATGTTATGATACTTCAACATGTATTAAATTTTTTTAAGTTAATTTTGAATCAAGTTGAAAAATTTACTTTTGTCATGTTTATACGGTTTACCATCACTGTCATGCATGACGAAGTACTCCGCCGCTAGAGGCTTAGGGTAATCACCTGAATGAAAACAACAAGAAATTGACCCTCACGCTTTCATGTATTTTTTGATCATTTTGATATTCAATAGGTAAGAAAGACGCATTCAGCACATTGGGACAAAGTACTATTTTGTGACACTTGTGAATTAGGCAGCTTATAGAAACGGGGCTCATAAAGGAAGATGCAAACAGGCAGAAAAACATCGAGACTTATCCAAGTCAATTATAATACTGTACACGGTATGTCTAGACTCTAGAGGTATTGTAACGTACACTTACGTGCAGTATGATTATAGCGTTATTCACTGCATTTTCAGGACGATTTTTGACTGCCCTAAAAGACATTTCACCAGGCACTTTACTGTTATCAGAGGAAGCTTTCTCAACAATTCTGCTCGAACAAAATTCTTCATTCTGCTCTTTTTGTTACAAGGTTGGCTATTTACGATACCCTGTTCAAGCACTATGTATTAATGGCTTTTCTTATCAGCCTGCAGACATTGTAACACAGTGTGATGCATGTAAGAGATCCCAATATTGCTCTACACAATGCAAATTATCAGCATGGAAACGTTATCATTGGTTTGAATGCTTTGTTGGATCATATTTAGAGAAGGTACCGTAGAAGTCGTTGAAACGTGTAAAATCGTATATTCTTACAAGCCATATTTTGTTCAGATGGAACTTGAGACAGCTCTTGCGTTGAGAACATTGTTGAATGCATCGTTTTCATTACATCTGGAACCTGATGAAGTCTCGAAGAATCATATTTTGACAGAAGTTGCAAACGATATGAAATATGCTGCCACAAGTCTGCTGTCAAACAAGTCTCTAAATTCTAACTATTTAGGCATATACAGCCTGCAAACACACATTGGAGAAACAGAAGTGGATAAAACATGCCGTTTACTTCATTTGGGAATTAGAGTTTTGGCCAAATTGTTGGTCAGATGTTTGGACTTACACCAAAAATTATTAGCTGAGGAGATGGATAAGGAGTCAGAAAAAAATCCGTCGCAAGAAAATGCTTCAATGGAAACACTGTTAAACTCTGTGCTTGAAAGGCTTAATCTTCATTCTTATGCACAGCTTGAATGTTTTGACGTTAACCTTTGGAAAATCTTTCTGAAGAAGCATTTTAAAGAAATTGAAATATCAGGTCATTACTGCACACCGCAGTTATTGTTCATTTGGTTAATGACTGCCATTGACTTGAATTTTTTATAGAGAAAACGGTTGATAACATTACATTGTCGGAACGTCCATCTTCTGAGGCTGATTTACTAGAACGATTACTGATGCGGCATGCTTTACAAATGAGAACAAATGGCCAGGCTATCTTCAAATTACTTTCCACAACAGGTAATATCTTCATGGGTGACTGGGTAACTTGCAAAACTACCTGCTTGGACTAGTATAAGTGCAGTATGCGAGCGGCCTAAATGCTATGATGCAAAGTCTGAGCAGGCCACAAAACAGGCAAAATTTTATACCCACCTTTTGATACATCGGGCCATCATGCCAGTACCCAAAATCATTTTGCTAACCTGGGTCACTCAATATGTCATGAGACGACAGTTCAGTATGCTGTCAGAACATGTAATAAGAGAGTATATAATATTTCCATTTGATTATAGAAAACGCGTCCATTTCTAACATTGAGCAACAGAGAATTGCAACTGGATACTTCCCAACATTGAGCATGATGAACCATAGTTGTTTGCCTAATACCACCCTAGCCTTTGATGGAAGGCAGGTCCAGGTATCTCTAAACTAGCGACTCTCTCTATATATATTTCTGCTAGGTTTGATATACTATTTTGACAGGTAATCGCATCCCGGAAAATCAGAAAAGGAAAGGAAATATGTCACTGTTATGGACCACATTTTTGTAAACATCCATTCTCTGAAAGGCAGATGTTGTTAAAGAAGCAATATTTCTTTACGTGTAGATGCAAAATTTGTGCAGAAGATCTTGAAGGTTGCAGTAATCGAGTTGATTTGCTTTCAACAACTGACATGATACTGTTGTTGTTGCAGATTCAGATAAAGCAATGTTTCGGATGCAATTTCATGCTTTCAAGTGTACGAAATGTGGAGATCCCATCAAACTCGGTAAATTCGATTCGTTATAAACCTTGTACTAGTACAAGCAGTTTGATGCACGCCGTGGAAACATTATTCAACGAGTTGAAATCAATCGGTGTTTTACTTGGCTTACTTGACATCACTATAGGGGATTGGCTACCGAAGTAATAATGTATTGTATCCTAGATATGACAAAGGAAGAAAATGCGAGTGGAAAATGCATAAATGAGGGATGTAGAAAGCAGCAAAATTGTGCGGATGCTAAAAAGATTCTGACAAATGCCAAAGTATGTTTAACTATTAGTCAAAAATGAGCATATATTGATTATTTCTAACCGGTATTTCAGAGAGACTGCAACGATGCTCATGAATTACTGGAGAATGACAAAGTCGAGAAGGCCCTGACGAAGTTTAAAACAATTTTAGATGTGATGGAAAACATTTTGTACAGAAATCACACAGACACCGCTTATGTGAACGATAAAATTGCACAATGTTACATGTGAGTAATTGACTAGTAATCAATCAGGAGCAGTAGTGATTTGAGTGAACAATAATATGCTGTATCTACAATGTTATGCTCCTGTTGGTTTTGTTATAGAATCCTCAGTGACTACTCGGCTGCGATCCCTCACTTGACAAAGAGCATCACAATTAATGGAATGTTGTACGGCTCAGAAAGTATTGAAACTGCACATGAATACCAGAAGCTTGCTTCTTTGTATTTCAATATAAGAAGCTTCCGACTAGCAGCGAGATATTCAGAGAAAGTATTGTCAGCATATGCAATGCATTATGGCGATAAGGAAATGTTTCCTCCAGGAGCAGATGATATGAAGAAAATTTCTGAACTGTGTCAACGTTTCACCAGATAATAATTGTCTGTCACACCATGCATGGTTGATAAAACACCTATCCCATTTGCCATATACATTTTCAAAATCGTTACGAAGTGGTTATCGGTCACCAATACCATGATATATCGCAATAGAGTGGGCACACCAGCTACCTCTAAGTGACACCGGGGATTAAAGTCATCTGAGTTATTATTTTCCAGCCGCATTTACTTTACAGCCAGTCATCCTTTCCTTTTTTTCATCAGGGTATGGTAATGTCTAGATTTAAGTTAGGTTGTATAGCTTGCAATGTCAGAAACAAAAATACAATTCAGCAAACCGTTGTCTCAGTCATATGTGCACGGTTCAAATCTAGTGGATCAAAGTCTACAGAGATAGTCGTGGAGAAAGAAAAACAGAAGAGGAGATGGGGAGTTAACGAACTTAATTGGGGTGAGCTCCCGAAAAAGATGACAAGAGCACGAGACTATGTGGGTGAAGTGTTGAAACACCCAATTGAACAAAGAATGCATGGACGCTTTTTCCGAGACGATGAGGTATTATACTATTTCCGCAACGAAGATGATTTGGATAACTGGATGGCTGTGACCGATGAAACTATCGGAGGGAAGAGCTGGGCTGAGTTTGTTCAAGGCGAAAATGGACTTACCGCGTCATTCCGCGGGTTCATCAGTCAAAGATTACCAAAATACATGCTTCCGTCTACTTATGATAAGCTGGAAGACAAACCGTATTTCAGAGGGTTCGCGAACCTAGAAACGAAACCTTTCCTAGTAAGTCTCACGAACTTCGCCGCACCGAATGCAGTTACAAAATACTTCTTAAACACCTATTTCAGAATGCATTCCGTCAGGAGGACCGGTTGAGTCTTACTGGATTCAACGCCTTCGATGTGCGACTCCGCGGCGATGGAAGGAAGTACTTTTTCGAAATGTTAGTGGACGACGGGATCTCTGATTTTATGCATAGCATTCCAGTGCACACTCGAGGTGGTCCCGAATGGGAGACAGTCCGGGTAAGCGATTAAGTTTTGATCTCCTAGCTCCACTGTAACCAATTTTGTAACAACAAACAGCTGCCATTTGGAAAGTTCACAAAAACAAAGAGGAACACACTAGTTTTCCATCAACACTCGTTCAATGTAAACTGGGTAAGGTACCGAGTTAACATGTGCAGCGACCTTTCTTAACATCAACCGTAATTTTGTGCAGATAAGTTGCCTACGATTTCTCCTGCTTGATGGCATAGAAGGACCGTTTCAGCTTGAAATAGACTACATCGGATTAGTGAAAGACCTTACTGAATCTACGACCGGTACAGATTACTGGGATCCCAATAGCTCATTGAATTCATCAATTGGCACTTGGTAGTTTTGTGATACTTTTCATTTTACTGCTTTGTTGTATATTAAAATTCATTGCACGAGTCATGGTGATTGAAAAAGGATGGATCAGACGAAATTTTGAATTTTGATCCCATTTATCAAGAATGATAATAATAATTCATATTGATATCTTGTTGATTGATGGTCATCAGATATCATACTAGTCTACAGAATTTTCATTATCAATACCTCGATGGCTTATAACCAACTTTTAATGACCAAGTCATAGTTCTCAGGGTCGATCAGTGGCAGGTTCACCATGTTGATAGCGATCTCCCCACACAGTGGACATTCATTGGCAAGGAGTTCGTCCAGTTGCTGCATTACAGCTTGACGTATAGTTTTCCGTTCTTTTATAGAGCCCTCATCTTTGCTAGTACCACCCTGGCTTATGGAGTTGAAGTCCTGCAATGAATGATAGATAGTGTGATGTAGGCAGGCTAGAACTACATTCATAAAATTAGAGCGCAACAGCTTAAGCAAAAAGCAGAGGTACAGCAGTCACATTTCCATTACTTCATATTAGAAGAACTCTCAATGCATCTCGCTAATAATGTGTCAGAAGACAGTACACAGACCAGTAGCCTATGGGATGATTTATTGGCCAGCGAACTTAGTAAGTCCCATGAAATGGAGCTTCTGTGAAGATTGATTCTCCGAAGAGTGTCTGATTTATACGACCCACGAGCGAAACTTGTTTTGATGCTTATCAGTAGTGAATATGCATCACAATGGGACTTAGCTTCCATTCCGGCATACTTATGTTAATAAAAGCAGAAAATATCGGAGTTCAGCAACAAACCTGCTGCAGCTCTTCTGCCTTCATTCTATCGTCTAGACCGAGGTAAGGCGTGACCTCTTTCCAAAGGCAGTCGCTGTGCAATGAATGTGTACAAGGGAAGCGATAAAACGCCCTGCTAAGCAATACACCATTGCATGAGTTGCAACGATCAGTCCCACTGATCATAAGATGATGGTTTCTGCATTGTGAAAGACGTTTTACACGTGGTTAGTGTTACATAATTACAAACCGTACCGAGTTTCTTGAATGTCGGCCCGAATTGCATGAGCGCTTTCTGTGGATTCGTTCATTTCATCCTGTACGTGATCAGGTAAGTATTACATCTCTAGAGGAAATCTAAAGTTTCTATGGAGAACAAACAAACCTTAAGCTCTTTAATATCTTGGTTGTATTTGTCCAAGGATTCACAGAGAGCATCTTTGAAATGGTCTATTGTTACAAAGTCAGGAAAGAATGGCAAGATGTCTTCGATTTTCAGAAGATCACCCGATTCCTGAATGAAATCACAAGGTTCTCAAAGACCATTGGAGTAACCAGGCATAAAGCAAGCAGATGCAATGCTGGTTGGCGTCATTGCCATTTTTAGATATATACTAGCAGAGTCCCTGGCTGCGCTCGGGGTGGAAAGTGGAATTGCAATGAGCAATCACAGTGATCCATACGAGCAACCTAAACATGTACCCTTGAATTATTCCTGCAGACTAACTGCACATCACGGTATTAAACAGCGACAATCCCACATCCGTACTACTGTCTCTGCAACACGCAAGCCCCGCTGCCGAACCAAGAGAGCGCGAATGCTGCCAGCACATCACCTGAATTTAGTTGCTCACGCGCATCACAGAAATTTCATGGGGAACAGTAAAATCGGGGGCCTCGATCAAGCGCCCACAGCCCCGTCCCACGCTCTTCCAGATGTGGAAAAGGTAGAAAAGAGTGCTAAATCGACAATCTGGCACAGAAAAATGCAGGAAGATGATCCTGAAAAAGGCAGGATGAGCAAAACCATCGAAGGGGAACGGCTCCGAACAGAAAACCCTCTCCAGAATTATTATATATATATACCTTCCAATGGTAGTTATGTGATAGCAGATGTTGATTAATACTAAGAATCTGACATATGGCAGTACCAATGATGCAGTTGATCCAAACTTTCAAGAAATAACAAAACAAAAGTGAGCCAGTACCTGAAGGAATTGCATCGCTCGCTTGATGTCTTTTTCCACTTCAACAACATGCTTTGCAATTAACATCCATAACTTCTTTTTCAATTCTTCATCTTGTTGTTCAAGTTCAGGCCGGTTAGCAATCGATTTTGCGTGATCCACATCGACCTAACAAAATAAAACACTGACGCTCTTCCTGCTTCAGCGTTGAAGAACAAGTAACAAATTAACCTTCAGTGCCAGAGCGACTGCTTCTTCATACAATTGCATGACGGTATAGATCTCGACACATGCTCTCCATAAATTCTCACCACCGTCAAGACACAAGCGTAATGCATATTTCACATCGTAACATACTTCGGCAACAGTATCTCCTTGCTCAAGAATATACCTGTTAAGAAAGATAATCAGGCTATTGTAATAATGTTTGGCAGTGGTCATATTGCCCAAACAGTTACAGCCATTTGCCATTTCGCAGAAACAATTTCGCTTCGAGTCCAGTAGTAAAATCTCATTTTATATTTACCCAGAAACCTTTTCCGGCTGGTGTTTCACATATAAGGAAAGCAAATAATTGTGTATTGAAGGGTCAAAGTTCTTCAGAGAGTCGACGCAGTGTTCCAAATATCTGATAGCTTCCAAAGGTTTATACATGGGACCAGCCTTGCAGAAAAAAAGGAAATTTTAACAACCTAGAAAATAAAACTCAAGAGAATTTGAGGTAACCTGTGTGCAATTGATGAGCGATGGAATCAGCTTCTTTGGTTCTAATCGTTTTCCCATGTCAATCCATGCATCCACAGTTTTCGAAGGAATATACTAAAAGCAGTATTTATCAAATATCTTCATAACAGGGAAAATATATAAAGCGCTCCTTAAACATACTTGCATCAAAATCGGTGAAAATTTGTAATACAGAAGATCCTGGCTTTGCTTGGTCAAAGCCATCAGGGCTTCATCGTAACATTCATTTTGTATGTGATGGGTGATAACTCGCTCATAATCCTGAATTGTAGAGGATAGGTTGCATATAAAACTCAAAGCACTTCAAATAGGATTACCTTCATTAAGACTGCGAAAAACACGTAATCTTCAATGTTTCCATGGCTTATGAGAAGTTCATATATCGTTTTCTTGTTATCGATAAAGCAGTTGTATAAATTTTGCTGCGAAAATATATAACTTGTATAAATACCGCATTTAATATATGCATTGTCAAGTACAAGAGTACCAAAGTAAAGGAAGATGAAAAATGAACATGGTGAAGTGGACTGCCATTTTTGTTATGTAAAGTAACGGGAAGCATCAAACAGGCCAAACCTGGGCTAAGAAATTTCTGAATGCTTCCTGAATCTCCAGATATTTTCCGCTACCTTCCTCTTTCAATTTTCCAACTTCGTTCAAGTATAATTCGGCAAGCCATGTAACAAGCATAGACATCTGGGTCTTTTCAGCCGGCTAGAGCAAATCAAAAGTACTGGATAAATACATGCTTCATCCTCATGAAAGCAAGGAGTACCGCACCTTGAGAGCTTGTAATTTTTTCAGCAGAAACAGCCGCAATGCTTCGTCCTGCTTGGCTCGAATAAACTTCAACGCAACTTCTTCGAAAGGGATGCGAGTCATAGCAAAATACATGGCACTGTCGTTGAATCTTCTATTCTCAAAGTAATGCTCAGCTTGACACGAGAAAACCTGTGACAAGATTCAAAATATGAAAAATAGTGGAGGCAATGGCGGGCGATCCAAATAGTAATATATATATACAGAATAAGTCGACAAATTTAATTGCCGTCCAGACCCACTTAGTAGAATATAATTCAAAATAAATTATATGATTAGAAAAGATAAAGATCAAAGACCATAATGTGTATGAAATCTTACTACAAAAGAACAACGTGCCATGGTAGCTGGAGCTTTTCTATGGAAATGATCACGCACTGAAAACAGATGCGGGTGCTGTGGATGGGACCGCAAAACGGCACCTATGACCAAGTAGGTTCTAACCTACGGTAAAAGAAAATCAGTGAAAAAGCAGTACTGTTACCGTGTACATATTGGCAGGATTATCTTTACAATACTCTTTGGCTTTGTCAAACTTGTTTTCATTGAGAAAGATGTGCCACACATTCCTTGATTCGTTAAACACCTGCAAAGTTCAAACATATTCAAGGTTATTCATGAAAAATGTAGTTGACAAGCTGCAATGACATACTTTATATTTGAACACTGCTTTCTCTGTAAACACCCACAAGGTTCCTTTGACTTCATCTTTGACTAATCCAAGGATAGGGGTGTACCTGGTGTTACAATGAAATAGAATCAAGAAGAAAAGATTGTGGAGGGAGCCTTACCTTGTAGGAAAAACATCTTCATAAACAACTTGTTCGTTTAAAGTACAAATGGCTTTCACTCGATCATCATAGAGGATCAACATATGAAATTCTGTTAGACATATCGCCAGGATTTCTTCCTGTGGAGTGGTTGTCGGAGCAAACGGATCATCACTTCCATATCCTGCGAAGGAAGAAGTGAGTATTACTCTGCTTCTGACTATGATTTCAACAAAGAATTTTCCAGAAAAATTACAACTGCAACAGATAAACATGGTCGCAGGTATAGCCAGTGCTGAACACAGGGGCCCGACCCTTTTCCTATTGTAAAGACAAAAGGTCATCTACTTAAGTAACTATGGATGGTGGATGACTATCTTCTGTAAATGTAATAATATGGTGATTTCCAGTCTCCAAAAGATTAGACTCTAAATTTGAGCCCCTGTCATTTGATCATCTTAACAGTCTGTAACCGACACATGAGCCATGGGATACACACTGAGTTGGCATTTTAAAACAATGAAATAGCTTTGTGAGAATACAAAATTGCACCTTTTTCAGGGTAAGGAATCAGTCGGTTGTTAGCAAGCACAGAAGATGTGGAATCCTCAACAGCCGGGACAGAAATGTCACCAATATATACCCCAGGTCCTGTCATCCAAGCGAACTGTGTCGGAGTATCTTAGAAAAGTAGACTTTTTGAAATAAAAATATTCAATTTCAATTTCACAATGAAATTTACAAGATTGTGAGTTTGACTTGAAATGCAATACTAGTTGGCTTGAACCACTTCCTCCAGGCAAATCCAGAAAACTTGGTGGACCGCTTAGGTATGGAGTGAACACATTCTAAAAAGCAACAGGTAATTACTGATAGGTTACATGATAGTCTACACAGTGAAATTTAAACACTAATCACCTGAAATACTGGAATCTCTTGGCTGTTTGGGTTTATGCGCCCCACAAACTGGTAAAGCTTTCTTCGTGTAGTGGCCAGGATATGATATTTTGCAGGTTTAGCTCCACCGGATGTAGGAAAAGGATTAACCTCAAGTCCAGTGATTGCACAATCTGATCAATGTTCACATGAAAAACAAGCAACGAACACCCTCAACTACTGGAATTTGTAACACATAGACCTACAAGTACAGCAATTCAAAAAAGCAGTTGTTACATAGATGATAGCTTGACATCAAAATGCACAATATTACATTCCTATATCACAAAGACAGTGTACTAACCTCTAAAATCTCCTGATAAATTGAACACCTCTTTCAAATACTGATCAACGCTGCCACCAAAAAATTTCGAGTCTTCGCTTGCTTCAATGCAACTTTCCATGATCAATCCACGACTCGTTCCGACCAACACTGCGCCAGTGGAACCTCCACCGTTAATATCACTGATGTATTGCCTGGTCCAGCCAACACTTTCAACTTTATGACCTAAATGATTTTTTCATTATGGTTACCGGTAATGCTCTTGCTGACCAAGAAATCTGGTCTTATCAAGACCAAGGATAAGTTTTATCCAGCTATGATGTATAACTAGCCATTTTCAGTATTATTAATATCCCAAAAATAGAGAATTTTCAGAATACATTTACTGTTGCACATCTACCTAAATAAAATAATCATAATTTTCAATTCTATCTTACCCTTGAACTTTAAAAGCATTTTCGGTTTGTTAGAGTTTTTAGAAAAGAACACAGTGTCTTGAGATATCATTTCCAGAATAAGGTGACATCCAGAAGTATCAAGAAAGAGTTTGTAGACTTTGTCATCACTTCGAGAAATCTCAATCTATATCATGTAATTTATGGTTAGGCCTCACACTTCTTGAGCTCTTTAACAAGGACGCATCGCAGTTAGTCATTCAAATATATCTCACAAGGACTCTGCATGGTGTATTGACACAGGCAGGGGATGGGAAACTATAGCTCGTATAATAACAGCACCATGACCCAGCATAAGGCACAGCAAAAAAGTATTCATCAAACCTCAGTGCTATCATCTGGTTTCTCCAAATCTATTCGCAACAGAATCTTTCCAGCCATAACCATACAAAGTTTGTTGTTATTGACAGCAAGATGTGTTACTGTATGTGATGGCTTAAATTTGATCTAGTAAATAAATATTAATTAATAGCAGGGTACACTGTCGCACAACAATGAATTATGTAAGCATACCTTTGTTCTCGTGAATATCGGAGTTTCATCGGCAACCTTCACGTTAGAATACTTGATTGCTTTAGGACCTGGAGTCAGATTTCCTCTGCTTGGTGGCTGATCAAAAGGATTGCCAGGTTGATCAAAAGGGTTCGTAGCTTCTCTGCTCATGGAGGCTTCATATTGGTCAAAAATAGACGCCATTTTAGGTACCGCTAACTCTTGGCCAATGGCCCTATGCAAGATTTATTTCTAGCAGTCTAGATATAAATGTGCATCATGAAATTGAAAAAAAACCTAACAGGATTTATAAATCACAGATTCACAGTACTGGAAAATGAACTAGAAGTGAATGAATCTAAGGTATATAACTACATAATTATGTACATAACAATGGAATTTTTGTAGGTTGCATGCTTCGTTCTGCCGAAAAAACATCAGAATTATAGTATGGTACAAAGAATGCCTGGCGCTACACCTGTGGCTGTGTGGGTACTGGACATACCCGTACCTCAAACAGGACCAAACCTGCAGCTTTTAAAACAAGGAAACATGCCAGAGTATCAGATAATAAAGAACCATGGCAAACCAACAGCTGCAATGCTACTGTTTGATGCTGTTTAGAAAAACATGGTAGGTCTAGCATGCAACAAGTACCTGATCTGGAAATTGTGACTAAGTAGGAAAATATATAGGCTACTATTTGCGATATAAAGGACTAGTTATCTTGATGAGAAAGACAATAACATATGAGGAACAATGAAATGCTATTCAGTAACACACACACATATTAACAGATCATGACCAACTCTCACACCACAGACAAATACCATATCAAAAAAGAATTTCATTCTTTAATGAACTACCGTCTAATGAATAAAAACATAGCGGTACTAGACTAATGGTACCACATAAAATAAAAACCTAATGGTTAGTGAAGAAGATTTTCCTTTTTGACCTGGACTGTTTGGTGGACTGGTAGTACAACATTATGTTTGGCTACCAAATCAAGACAATACATGAATACTTGACAGGTTGACACCTACTAATGGTATCAAAAGAACTTAAGCTACAATCAACCCTTACTACGATACTCCGACTGATCTAATGGTTAGATGGTGTGTGATGTGGGTGTAATTATTGCCAAAATGTTAAAGGGAATTGTTTTTGTCATTTCTCATTCAACATTAAATCCAATCGATGTGGAATTTGGATATAATCAAAATACAATTTTCACAATAAAATGAAAAGAATAAAATATATATATGCCGGTATATAACGTAGATTTCAAGGCACTAACATAATTGTATTGTGGCTATAACTGAAGCATAGTGGAATCAATTTCACTTACACTGCCACCAGTAGGCCTAATACCCATATAAATCCACATAGCATCATAAACTGATTAACACTTTATCCAGAGTCCCAGATGGCAAAATGTAATGACAAACAGTGTTGCTTGATCAATGCAGGCCTATGGTACTTGAGGCCTTTGTGACAAAAGCGCATTTCCGACTAGTGGGTTGTGGTCATGGCATTATTTGGGGTGTCCTCATGCTTTCAAAGACTTCCCAAGTTCCTCTAGTCTCATGGCTGCTTTCACATCACCTTCTATGTCCAATAGTCCACTAGTGTAAGCAGAGAACGCTCCTAATTGGCCAGTTAATAAATCCTGCAGTGTCTTGTAGCATAGACATAATGTAGCATCGGGCATCCCAATCGGCAGGCGGCCTTGACCACACGATCCAGACCCGTTTTTGAGGTCAATATAGAAATAATTGTTATTATCAGTAAGTTTTATCTCATAAGCAGCATCCACTTTTGAAACCATTTCTGCGTTCAACAAGCATTTGATTGCATTTATGAGAGCTTGTGCTGCCACATCCACTGAAACAGATGTCGTTGGTTGTGAAAAACTTGTCGAATCAGTTACAGGGGATGGATTCATAACTCCCTGACCAGCAGACATGGCGCTCATCAACTGTGCCATGGAACCGCCACCACCTGGACTTCCAAATCCGCTAGACATCCCGGACGATAACTTATTGAAGAAACCAGATTTTTTTTCATCTGGTGGAGCGACTTCGACAGTTGGCTGGGACAATTCGACTTTTCCAACCTCCAGCCCCCACTCTATCGCGGCATCGTTTATATTCATTTCAATATCATAATTGTACCGAACATAGCCTGTCTTCAAGTCTGAAAATCTTTTTTTGCTTAAAATTTTAGACATTGCAGCTTGGCAGGCCACCCGGACAGAGTGATTCATATCCTGCAAGCTGTTTTTTACAAGTATAGGATTTTGAACGCGATAATGCACGACACTTCCAAATAAAATTAGACCGCCATCAGACGTACAGATTCTTGTCGGGGGAACATTAAAAGCTTTAGTGCGAAGGTCCACTCTACTCCATCGATCAATGCATGGGAAAACGAGAACAATACCGGGTCCCTTAAGCGGCAACAAATGTCCGATACGAAAGACTACAACACGTTCGTATTGATGGACCCTTTTCAAACAGAAAAACGCAGAAAATGGAAAAGTAAGTACGAAACATAAGAATGCGCAAAACTTTATGAATGCAGCACATACCACAGACGTCATTGAACGTGTGGGATTCATATATTGGCTTCCAGCAGTCATGCTCATGTTCACCGAGCTGTAATTTGTTCCCGACGATGCGGGCTTCATGCCTTCGGTAAATGAGAATGTCGAACGGTAATCAAACGCCGACTTATTATTCAATGGATGATACATATTCTCAGATCTGATATACCACAGCCTTAAAGCCAAGAGACGAATAACTACAAGCCGCTTTCCGAATTACTGAGCGTGCCAGCCTCAATAAACCCTCATCGGTCGACTTCAACTTCTAAACGAGCTTTCCTCTTTATTTCGCTCGTCGCCAGCGCCACCTTCCGTCAATCGAGACTGACATCATAGAGGACTAATGCTCACAGCTAGCTTTGGATGAAGGGTCCATCTGCGATCTGTTACTCACTGTTTCTAAAGTTTCTTGCGAACGATGCGATTTATTGATTTTGGTATGTGCATTTCTGAATAACGTAAGTATTTTCTGCCCACAATAACCTACAGCAGTACTTTAATGAAACACAAGTACACACGCACAAGTCAACATTGACCTCCATACTGCATTTACAAAAAATATTATAATGATACAAGAATAACAGGATAAGCGGTAATATACAATGGCACCACAGTGACGGAAATAATGAGATGCAGATGCAGGGGTATAGCATAAAAAGTGAGCTATGAACTGTGCACGAGTGGAAATACGTCAAGGTAGTTTCACGAACCCTTCTTTGCGCCACCAAGTTATCGGCGTGGTCACCACATTTTGAGTCTGGTATTCCAGCATTAGCACATATTTGATGGATGTTACTTTGTATATCCCAACTTATTTGAAGGATCCAATTTTGGCATTCCGAAGAATGTTTTTGGTCCATCCTTGGGCATATAATTCTTCTTCTTAACACTGCGGGATTCATCCTGTGAATCTCCGGTATCTTCACTCAGAATATCACTTAAATCTTCGGACATCCTTATATTATTGCTGATTTCGCTCAAGTCGGACGGTATATAAGAGCTAACAGAATCTGATCTTCTCACCGGACTCACTGGTTTTTCAAAATCGGAAGAAAATGACTCGGATGAGGCATTCCTGTGATGACGGCCAGGGCGACGGAACATGCGTCTCAATTTTTCCCTGGAGGATTCTGGTGATGACATTGAACGACGGCTTGCAGGTGGTGATGGAGTAAACCGAGAAGGTTTTGGAGACAGGGAACTTTGCTTGTATGTCATAGAGTGATTTCCTGTAGAAGCTGTTGGAAGCATATCACCTTCGCCCATCTTATTATCAGCTTTCTTTGGCGATACACCAGTCAGGCTAACTTGACTTGGGTCAGGAAATCCTATCTTGACATTTTGTGTGTCGATAGACTGTGAAACAGGAGAGTCACACAGGATCGGCTCAGGGGCTGCTTTGGTTCCATGTTTCATAGTGCGCTTTTTGCCATTGAGAGAGTTTGTAGTACGAGCGGTTACAACAGATCCAGATTCACTAGACGTGGCCGAGTCATCAGATGTGGAAGATAACTTCTGAGCAAAGTTGCTGTTGCCACGATTTATATTGGTAAGACGTGTTTTACCTACATCTTTAGGAATGGAATCCCAGTGTAATAGTTCATCCTCCTCATTAACAACGAGAGAGGATGCGACTGGTGTTACAGATGGTGTGCGGTTCGCAGACCAAGTTTTATCATCTTCAAAGTCATCAGAATACTTATACATATCGGAACCCAAATCTGATTTTTCCAAGCTTTGAGAGATGGTGACAACTTTCTTACGCTTCGTTACCAGTGCCACTGATGCAGGTCTGCTTGATTCAGTGGATTCAGCAGGAGAATATGATCTTGGATCATCTTCAGCTGAGACCACCTTATTTTTATGCTTTTCAATTAGTCTTTCTTTGTCGCTGAAAGTGGAAGCCCAGTCTGGATCATCATCTTTACCAATGGTAAATTCAGTTGATGCGGTTGGTAGATGAATCTCAATACTCCTTTGACTTTGTCTACTGTGAGCTCTTGGTGTTGTTATGTCCTTGACAATCATAAGGTCTTCAATGTAGTCATCATTCAAATCAGGCGAAGCATGGTCAATCGAAGGAACATCATGATCCGTACCTTCTTCATACCCTGTAATATTCGTAATCAGAGTCAGTCGAGATAGCAATATTATAGTGTATCTGGCGCTATCTAATATTAGATGGTGTGACACGACATACCAGACCAGTAATCACAATTCAAACTATGAGGTTGGCGTAAAATGAATAAATCAAGCAAATACGTAAGTTTTGGGCTCTTGATATTGATAAAATGTGTTAGCATTACAAATTTTTGAAATCAATAGACGTAAGTGCCAGTTAATAATCATGAAAATTATTAATTATATATAAGCAATATCTTACCTCCCATCTTTCCCATGTAAACAGTCTGGGGTGCTACAGAAAGTCTTCGATACATGCTATTATCTGGACCACAAGCCGTAGATATCGTTTTCTGTGGCCTGGGAGTTTTCAGAGTGTAAGTACGACTTAGAGCATCACTAGAAGATTTAGGGGATGATCTTACTGATCCCCTTGGATACTGTAATCGAGATTTAGTAACATTCTGTGTATCCTTGCTCTTGTTTAAGGACATTCGTAGTCGCATGGTCTTTGTTAGACCAAATTTCAGTGGTCCTTTTGATTCAGGAGCTTTCAATGATGCCTTGTGAAGAGCAGCAACCTTTGGTTTGGTTGTTCTTTTTGGAGTTTTCACGTCACCTTTCACTCTTTTTATTTCAGCCTTCTGTTTGAATTTTGATGGCTGTCTGACCTCTTTGCATCCTAATCGGGTGACTTCCTCAACAAGTGCTTTAAGAATTGGGAAATCAGCTAAAGCGGATGCAGCATCGTGGAGATTTGGACCTTCCTCCCCTGGAATATCGATTTTGGTTCTTTGTATACTTGGTGAAGTGGGTTTACTACTTGGTGAACGAACTTTCATGGATGAATTTGTCTGCAAATCTGCTAGTGTCATGCCTTGAGCATGTTGCTGCAAAGCGTCAGTATTGACATTATGCTGCTTGAGATGAAGGTCTTTCTCGAAAGTCTCAGATCTTTTGTCATAATAGAGGGCTGGAGGGCAATAAATATTTTCATTCGTTAATGCATCTTCAGATTGAAATATAGGATATTGCACAGATTTTGAGAGCATTTTTGGATAAGCTGTTTGTGTAGAACCAGATTTTACTAGCATTTTGTTTCCCCCCACATTTTCCTTGTTTTCTTTATCTTTGTCATCAACCGACTCAACAGATTTTTCAATTTTTGAAACCGTGTGTTCGGTGACTGGATCGTTGGCTTTCAAAACTTCATGGTGTGTGTTCATATTCATTGGAAAAGGCACTGCGCTCGGTGCTTGCGGTTTTGCAATGTTTGATACGTGATGCAACATGTTTACACCAAGACTGCTTAGCCTGACACCCATTTCCGCCTCCCCTACTTTGCTGCCCATTAAATTATATAAGGGAAAGATATCTCGTTCACCATATGCACAAGGAATTTCAATTCCATGCAAAGAAACAGATTGCACGATTTTTCGTATGGAACCCTCAAGACTAAGAGCGAATGAGGCAACAAGTTTGGGAATAGCAGGCAAAATATCAACAACCATGACATAGACCGGTACGTTCAACAGTCGCTCTTCTAAATGTGACAGCTTTTCTTTTATCAGCATCGAATTTCCTTGAGTAAACACATATGTTCCTGAACTGTGTTGAAATTGCAGAATTTGCGGTGACTGGGCTACTGTTTCAGGTTCCTTCTCGATTATCTGTTTTACTTTCATGAGCTCTTCATCAGAAAACAAATTCAGTTCCAATGGAGGATATTCCAGCATTTTGACACTGACTTTGGGAACCCTACATACAATTGCATGCTTGAGAAATATGCTCTTCACCGCAACTTCCAGAGAAAAAAGCGATTCTTTTTCATTACTGATCGACATCGCGGATGATTGAGCTGGAAGGCACCGTTACGGTTGTTTACAGCATATAGAGCTTTGACTGATCCTACTGGTGAGTGGTGATATATATATATATATATCGTACAGGTACGAAATCACCAGGTTTTACCAACGCATTCACAGATATGAATAGAAGATCCAGTCTTCGTGATATAGTATCAGTGGGCCGGCGAGATGAGGCAGAGGTTGAGCGTTAGCCCCTAGTCATCTTCTGTATCTGACTCCAGCTTGAAATGTTGAAAAATACAAAAACAACCGACGCGCTTACCGTGACCACGGTAATGTTTCATCCAGCAAAGCATGACGGTACGTCGAGACCATAGAGAATTGACATAGGCCTACCAGTAGGCTGTAGCCTACCTTCTAGAGCTAGCCCTGTATAGTCCCTATGCGGGACACGTCTCTTGTCGTAACATTGGCTAATATTGCCAATATATTGAAATATTACAACGTTTCTCTCCTGACAAAGCGACGTTCTTAGGAATGCCCACGAAGAGACAAGCTCCAGCTTCAAGACGTTCTTGAGCAGCATGCCTCGATTCTACTCTGTATGATGAAACTGAACGATAAGGTAATTCTCAAACCGGAGGTTTATAATGTATATATACATTTATATATGCCGCATATTTCAAAAAATTTATATAGACGATGCAGTTTTGCAGATAGACTTACTCTAGAGGCTTCATAGGCAATCGACGTAAATAGCCTGCGTAATGGCCTACTAAATTCAGTAGGCCATGCCTGCGTAAATTATACAATCTTAGTAGGCAATCATAGGCCTTTAGACTACACAGACCTTATACCGTTACGCTGCGAGTTATGAAAAAGTAAAATAAAGGATCAAGCGACCACAAATATGCCATTAGTTTGCAAAATAGTGACTGCATATATATATATATTCTTTAAAACTAGCAGAGATCTATACATGTTTAGGATATGCCATGCGTTGTAATCGTAGGCCTATACGGCTTTTATATGATGCCTACCTTGAGTTGGAGCGTTCCAGCATTCCAACATTTGGCAAAGTAACTATTGGCACCGGTAGCCGACTTGGCGCCGACTAGGCCTACTAACGGATAATAAGAGAATCGGATATGAAATTATTAGGCCAATGAACGAAATATCGACGAATAGGACTAGGTCATCAGGGCGGGGTAATGTAGGCTATGTCTATGAAATTATAGAAATGCATTCTTGCCGGTTGTAGGCCACTTTTAGGCAATAGGGGGCCTGCATGTGAATTACATTTAGGCCTATATGGGCCTGCATCATCTTGCAACATAAGTCTACTGTTCAAATTCAACAATTAAATGAAAAATGTTGGCTGTATATGACATCATAGATAGGAGGTCGTTGTGATATGCATATGTGCTAGAAATTCGTATTCTGTAATGCGTATTTGTGGCCTAGGCCTATATATGTATATTGTGTGTGTAATTGACAGAGAAAAGTTGTGAATAGTCCACCAATAAATCGGACTACGACATATAGATTACAGTTCAATACAGTATAAGAGAGACAGACGATGTAGGCTATAGCCTACAGTGGGTCAATACAATAAATAGCCTACACATATCGTACAGTAGGCTATTTATAGAATATGATATTGCAATATGGCATTAACCTTTACTTGAAGAAGTAGGCCTAGTCTATATACTGTAGATAGGCCGATCCAGTAGGCTCTATAGAGCAGTTCCCATCGTGCACGGACTACAGAAGCAGTTCCCAAGTCAGGACACATTGACATTAGACAAACTGTTAGGGCGAGATCTGCTTCTACATGTTGGCCTGTTTGTAGTTGTAGAGTTGTTGTAGGTCCTCGGTGCATCCGTAAACATTTACAAGCTTCCGACTTCTTGTACTATTACTACGAGGTCTAGCCATAACGTGTCATAAAGTCACAACTATGCCGCTGTTACCAGTCAGCGCTTCACTTGCCTTTATATTTCTGACTGTACTCTGCCTGTTGCTCACCGTCCAAGAGTGGCAGCAGTCTTAGGTTGGTGTCTTTATCCAAAATGCATCTCTTCATCAAATTGAGATAAGTGAGATTTTCCTTGGTGTTTGGATCAAAGAATCCCTTCGTATCATCTGAAGGATCTTCTAATATTTGTTGCAATCTTTCATCAAACAAGCTGCGCTCAAACGCTACTTCAACAGGAAGGCGATGGTTCGCGATGGGATCAATGATACCTGTGAAAAATTGTAACGTACGTTTGTATGTCAAGAGTGGTTCATCGACAGCCTTTTAGCATATACCGAGACTTCAGTAAACTACAGTACCACCAATAAACTATGGTGAAACTGACAACTACAAAAGTTGAATTGTTGCTGAATAGGACATGTTTAAAAGCTGGTCATTTATACAGACAATTAACGTGATGTAGGCCTGAGCTGATCGCTAAGACAATTCATGTCGCCTGTTGAAGCAAGCCGAAATGATCACACATCCCTGCTATGCAGTGTGAAGGGGGTATCTCGGCAAGTTACCTTCAATTGCATCAATTCGATTGATTTTGACCGCCATAACAATTACAATTAAAAAATTTTCTACTAACCTCCCGTGGCAATTTGGGCTTCCAACAATCTAATGCCGTGATTTTCCACGACTAGATTTCGTTTCATTGCTTCAAACAAGGATAACGGCGTCGGAGATAGCCGTGACGTGTATCCATGCACAGCCCGTTCTGCTCTTTCCAAAACTGCTTGAAACGGTTTATCGACGAGGTTTCTTTTCACCGCGTCTTTGACAGACATTCTTTCCGCCGTGATTGGATCAATTATACTGCCTGTGGCTGCTTGGGCTTCAAGTAAACTCAACGCAGTTCCTCTGCGAATTATTCCTCTCCTGCTTGCATCGTATAAAGAGATTTTCTCGCCCGTTTCAACTCTGATGAGACCAGCTATGGGCTCATCACCAACCAGGTATTGTTGCAAATCGTCTTGAACTTGTTCTTCAGATACTTCCCCACTTTCTAATTTTTTGACGGTAGATTCTAACACTAGTTTGGCTCGGATTAAATCGAGAAGTTTGACTGCTTTTCTCCATCCTGATGCAAGAACGATGTCATCACGCTTTTTAGCTGTCGCTGCTTCCTCAACTGCATTATTTGATTCATCGTCTGATGACGACTCACTACTTGTGTCTTTTTTCTCTGATGAACCATCATTATTTGAGGAAGAGGATCTGCGACTTTTGTCGGCAGGTTTGGAGTGATCACCCTTTTCTGTGTCAGATTCTGAATCGCTACTGGAAGAGGAGCTGGAATCATTGGAATGTCCTTTTGCGATGACTGCTGTTTCTGGGTGTTCGGGTTGATTTTCAACAGCGCGTGAGATGTTGGTTGGAGTTATGACTTCATCTACAATTTCTTTCTCATTGTCAGAATGCGATTCACTCGATGATGACGATGATGAAGGGTTTCGAGACTTATTTTTTAGGCCGTCGCTCTTGTTGTCTGATTCCTTCAATGCCTTTAAGTCTTCTTCTAAATCACTAAAGCTCGAAACTGAACTTCGTTGTTCTGTGGGCTTCTTTTGAACAAGCGGACGTAAATTTGCTTGTAATTGGTCATCTTCACTTTCACTGCTTGCGGATGAAGACGATCTGGATTTCGGTTTTACTGCTATATCAGCATCAGCAAACTTCTGCGAGTCAGGATCGGAGTCACTGCTAGATGAATCCTTCGCGGGATTTTTTTCTTTAACTAACGCTTCATTTGGTATGAGGTTGTGATCCCTGTCAGAATCAGAACTACTGACAGATCCACCGGATGGGGTGGCTTTTGGCATGATATTATCATCGTCGTCTGAATCAGAGCTACCGGAAGAATCGGCCTCTTTTTTAACGACGGCAGGAATGGCTGGTTTGACATTATCATCGTCGTCTGAATCAGAGCTACTGGAAGAATCGGCCACTTTTTTCAGGACGGCAGGAATCGCTGGTTTGACATTATCATCGTCGTCTGAATCAGAACTACTGGAAGAATCGGCGGGGTCTTCTACGATTGAGGAAACTACTGGTTTGACATTATCATCGTCGTCTGAATCAGAGCTACTGGAAGAATCGGCCTCTTCTTTCACGACGGCAGGAATTGCTGGTTTAACATTATCATCGTCGTCTGAATCAGAGCTGGAAAATCGGCCTCTTTTTTGACGACGGCAGGAATGGCTGGTTTGACATTATCATCGTCGTCTGAATCAGAGCTACTGGAAGAATCGGCAGGGTCTTCTACGATTGGGGAAACTACTGGTTTGACATTATCATCGTCGTCTGATTCAGAGCTACCGGAAGAATCGGCCTCTTTTTTGACGACGGCAGGAATGGCTGGTTTGACATTATCATCGTCGTCTGAATCAGAGCTACTGGAAGAATCGGCAGGGTCTTCTACGATTGGGGAAACTACTGGTTTGACATTATCATCGTCGTCTGATTCAGAGCTACCGGAAGAATCGGCCTCTTTTTTGACGACGGCAGGAATGGCTGGTTTGACATTATCATCGTCGTCTGAATCAGAGCTACTGGAAGAATCGGCAGGGTCTTCTACGATTGGGGAAACTACTGGTTTGACATTATCATCGTCGTCTGATCAGAGCTACCGGAAGAATCGGCCTCTTTTTGACGACGGCGAATGGCTGGTTTGACATTATCATCGTCGTCTGAATCGACTACTGGAAGAATCGGCTCTTTTTCGACGGCAGGAAGGGCTGGTTTGACATTATCATCTTCATCGGAATTTGAATCACTGGGCGACTTTTCTACCTTCTTTGAGGAAACTTTCGGTTTGATATTATCGTCGCTGTCTGAATCAGAACTACTGGAAGAGTCACCTGTGCGTTCTTCTTTTACGACAGGGGGAATCACTGGTTTGACATATTCATCTTCATCTGAATCAGAACTACTGGAGGAATCATTGGAGCGATTTTCCTTGTTTCAGATGAAAAACTTGTGCTTTGCTATCGTCTTTGTCTGACCAGTGGCCGAATCTTCTCGTTTTCAGTGAGACCACTGGCTTCGAATCATGATCAGAGTCGGAATTGGAACTCAAAGATTCGACGGGTTGCTTCGTTTGTAATAACTGAAGAAACCACTGGTTGGACGTTATCATGCACGTCGGAATCCAAACGCTGGTGGAATCACTGGACGATTTCTTGTCGATCGAAGGAACTGCTGGTTTGACATATTCATCTTCATCTGAATCAGAACTACTGGAGGAATCAGAAGACGACTTTTCTTCTGGAGAAACCTGTTGAGTTATATTATCAGGTACAATCACCCAGTCATCTTTCTTGTCAGTGTTGTTGGATTCATTTGGATTTGGTGCAGGAATTGATTCCTGTAAAAGAGTGGTGTGTTCGTTCTCAATATCATTTACGTTTGGCGCTTCGACATCTGATTCAGAATCACTGGAACCTGTGGACGATTCATTTTTCAGAACAGCAGCGACTGGGACGTGTTGTTGATCAGACTGATGAGAGTCCAGTGAGGAATTCTCTTGCTCAGTGTCACTGGATTCGGAAGATTCCTCTCCCTTCATTTCTTCGATTTTGTTGGCTTGGTAATTCTCGGCGTTGTCAGAATCACTGGAACTGGACGAGGAATCACTACTTTTATCATGAGTCCCGAGGCTCGCTACTGTATCTTCTAAACGGTCTGTTGCTTTTTCGTCTGAATCCGAATCACTTGAACTTGACGAGTGCTCGTCGTCGGAGATTTCAGGTTCTACGATAGTGACATTCTGTATAGGATATCGTATCATATCTGAGTCAGATTCACTTTCATCCCCAGATGAGACCGCTCTGGTTTTAAATTGGATTGGCTGTTCGACTTGTAGGTGTGCATCTACAACCATCTCTGCAATTGGAGAATCTGATTTAGGTTTAGCCATTTCTGAACTAGATTCAGTCTCCGAAGATGATGAGCTGTCGCTTGTTGTCTGTTTTTCATCAGCTTTTGAACTGTTAGCAGCATTTTCTTCATCAGACGATGTTCTTGAATTTTCAGAACTACTGGATTGCTGCTTCGAGTCAATCACCGGTATAGAAGCTTCTAATCCATTGTTGCTTTCGTATGTTTTAAGTTGATCACTATCAGAGTCAGTTGAAGATTCGTCGTGTTTGATCTTTGTTGAAAGTGGCATCACGATCGCTTCAACAGGCTTAGTAGTATCGTCAGAAGACGTGCTCGATGAGGAAGGTCGTCTCTCAATGGGACTTGGTAACTTGTATTCTTGTTTTATTTCTTCATCAGATTCAGAACTAGACGATGGAGAAGACATTGAGTCATAGATTATTGCGGCCTTGTCATAATTGATTTCGTCAGGGACGGTTTCAACTTCATTTGAATTTTTCAATGTGGCGATTGACTCATCATCTGCAGTAGCTTCATCACCGGAAGCGGAGGACGAACTCGAAGAGAGTATCTTAGCTTCCGGGATGAATTTGAGGTTCGCGGAAACTTTTCTCGAAGGTACTGTCGATTCTGATGACATCGATTCGATTTCAAAGTCTCTGCCTTCCGTTTTATCAGCTGTTTCTGGCTCTTCAGCCGAGTCTGAGGACTCGCTACTAGAGTTTTTAGATTCCGGCTTTGGAAGAGCTGTGGCTGGTGAATTATCCTTCCCAAGTAAGACTGCAGAGAATTTTGGTTCTTCTTGAACATTTGTTGATGCAACGAGATCTTCATTAGTATCAGAGTCACTTGAACTAGACGAGGAGCTGTCGGTTGAAGCTACGATGACCGGTTTGAAAGCTACTTCTCCAATCGTTTCGCGAGTGTCCGATTTGGTGGACTCTGGATCTGACTCCGGTGTCTGCATTTTTGTACTCTCGGCGTCAGATTCGGAGGAACTGCTGGAAGACGTTTTACCATAGTCTTCTTCAACATCAATTCTCCGCGCAGGCGTTATGACCACCATGTCTACAGAGAGATCCCCTGAGCTTCGACTTTCCTTGACATCACTACTACTATCAGAATCTACTTTCTCCGATAGGTGTTCTGTAAGTCTCGCAGGTGGCGCTTCGTTTGTCACGACTTCATGTTCAGAACTTGAGGATGATGAGGAAGACGATTCTACATCACTATATTTCTTGGTGGATGGCGTTTCGAGGATTACAAAAAATTCCTCTGGAGCAGATCGCCAGCCATGTGAACTGTCGCCGCTATGAGATCGGGACCTTGATATGATGGCAATTTCTGAAGGTATTATCTTGTCTCTGCTGGTCGGATCTGCAGAGTTGTCACACCGTTTAGATTCGTCTTCGCTGCTGCTCGAAGAGGAGGATGTTTTCTGTAAGCAAAACGATTCTTTTAAGCCAATATGTCACTATAGATAAAACGTTTCCTAGCACCGTCGAGCGATGGAGCGTGTGTCTTACATTATTAACGTTTACGGTGCCAGCAATACAATGTTCGCCGAAATTCGATTGCTGGCGGTGTACATTATTTACTGATCTACTGAACACAAATGCCGTTAATAATAGAAATACTGCAGGCGTGTACGATCATTTGGCCTATCTTTTGCACGCATGCATATCACGGTAACATGCCAGTTTTATAAAATTAGACCTGAGGAAAGTTTTGGTAGGTAGGTCGTAGGTGTATTGCGGTACGAGACTAGGCCTATAATTATCTTTGTAGAATGCTATTCTGC
The DNA here is from genome assembly GCA_030412335.1 of Botrylloides violaceus. Taxonomy (NCBI): domain Eukaryota; kingdom Metazoa; phylum Chordata; class Ascidiacea; order Stolidobranchia; family Styelidae; genus Botrylloides; species Botrylloides violaceus. The sequence goes on along the minus strand of JASFYC010000825.1, from coordinate 674,188 downwards.
ATTCTCTAAAATTAGCTAGTCTACGGCCAATGCCAGTAAGAGCAGAAAGACTGCTTGATTTGAAATAGATTTAACGAAACTGAGCAATTCACCTGAGCGACGTGTTCCGGAGAATTATGTGTTTGAAGCAGTTTCAAATCTTCAGGATCGTCAACATCAACATGTCGAAGTTGACCTCCTTCCAGAAAGACAATTCTCCCTTCTCTATCCGTGGTTACACTCGGTCTGCTGCTGGGAGGTGGTGACATGCTGCTAAATATACGAGTCGGTTTCAGCAATGCGTTTATCCATTATAGTGCATTTGGGAAAAGTTATACTAAGTCACAGTAAATATATGGTTACCTATTTCTAGATTCTGCGTCTGAACGTCCATGTTTGGGCGATAAACTTTCATAATACTTCGCCCGTCGGGCGACCCGCCCGCTTTTCAGGCATGAGCTGGAAGATGATGACGTCGACGAATGTTCCGAGTCAGAATCGGAAGACGACGACCTGTCTCTGAAATAAAATCATTCAAAGTGTCGGCACTCGACAGCATACAGTATATTGCAGTGGGAATCTCACAGGAGCAGGGTGGCAGTACGCAAAGCTACTGTATATCTATGGATACGTCTAAGAAGTCGATGTACACTCTCTGTGCCGACATCCGCATTGAAACTAGCACACTTAGGAGAGATATGATAAAGTCTAACCTGCTGGATTTCGAACCTCTCTTTTTTGTGTATCTCTTTACCTTCGCCGAAGATGATGAAGATGAGGATGACGACGAATGGCTCTTAACCCCTTCGGCTTTACCTACTGGCCTAAAATGATGTGGATGGCGAGATTAACGTTTTTCACGGAACTATAGCTGATGGAATATGCAAGCGAGTGAACTAACATTTGTTCTTCTGTGGCCATCGATGGTGATGACGCGTTTTTGTGTGATGTAGATGGCTCGGATGATGATGAACTGGAACTATCAGAAACTGCTTCAGGATCCATTGTCTTATCGTCGCTAAAATCGAAGACTTGTATTGATATAAAATTAACCGCAACCACCAATACAAATAGGCCTATACCTGCGTTTTGTATGCTGCGCATGCCGACGATGACGGGACATAGCTTGCTGGACTATATGAGATGCAAGAAAGATGTAGGCCTATACGAATAGCCTTGATTACGAAGCTAGCATGCTTACTGCTTACCGAGCGTGATGATTATCTTCTGAAGATTTGTCCTCTTCAACAAGTAAAACGGGCGGTGCATGCTGCTTGGGTGTTTCCGTATCGACTACGGGAGGTTCGATCACGTATGACTCTTCCTTTACAATAGTCTGACTTTCCTCGTCGCTCTCCGATGACGAGGTACCTGTCGGGACCCGACACTTATTTCAAAATCGAACAGATAAAAGCACATAGCACCGACTCTTGATCATTGCATTATGCAAAATCTATTGAGATAGCAGAGGCCAAAGGCGGTCAAAGTGCCAGTTTTAGACTAGTTTTCCGGCGGATTCGATGTTTTTTCAAGCACTGTCCGACTTTATATATATACGATCTCATGCCCAGTCCTGCTGTTTCAACGTGCGTCACGTTATTCCTTTAAACGGTCGCTATTCTTCGCCGAAAGTACAGGGTGTTGCTTCACACTTTGCCTTTTAACGATGCGTTTAGCGTTCGCGCGTGTTCTTGTATGCAAGCGCCCAGCAGTTTATTTCGCAGAAGTCGACCACGCGTCACATTAGAGACGAGTGGCATTCGTGGACTTCACTACGTCCTAAACTATGTTTTTCTGCAATATCATGACGGAACAGCGGCCCCAAACATTCCGCATATGGCAGGGTGAGTGCCACCATGGCCTACTAGGCCTACTAGGCCTACTAGGCCATGGTGCCACGAGTAGAATTTTCTGCGACGCTCGATTCGCCGTAAAGCAGCGTAGCCTATACTTTCTCAAGGATGATGCTGCCCTATTGTTCTAAGCGTGCAGTCGCGCGGTTCATACCATATATCCGTTACATATAGGCCTACCTATTCTACAGTATATTATTGAAATAGAGCGAAATTTCAAATGATGAACAAGGCCGTTGGGCCAAATCAGACAATCATAGAAGTTGGTGGGTCACTAAGGCTATTTATTCATGCAAAGTGTACAATTTAACGTGTGGAAATTGTGTGTCAGAGAATTCAAGAAACGCGTACAAGAACGGTAAAGTATCCGTTTCATTTATTGGAGCTGCACGGGGATGACTGTAGCATGGAGTATACGCCCTTTTGCGCCTTTCAAGCCGAATGAAAATTATGCAGTTGTGACCACCCCAACGTATAACCTTGAAATTAACTAATCTGCTGAATTGTTTTGCCATCCCAAGACTGCGGAAACATATACCACGTCAATTACATTCTTTTATTGGCAGCCTCGTAAAAGCAAAATCATGATGCAATTATTTGAATTAATAAAACAATTAATTAAAGTAGTTTATGATGCACAAGCAATTCGGTAAGGACTGTAAAAATTACTGAGACATGAGCACATGTTCAGTTTGATGAAATCCGATGTGTGCCAAAAGTATGTCGTGCAGATCATGCATTGGAAAAGAGTATTTGGAAACATGGTGATGAGACTCCCTACTGCATTTTCACACGGGCATTGCAAGCATACTAATCACACAACAGTACACCACCTTGCCACAGGTTAAATATGGTTGGTAGGCTTGCCTTAATGAACTACTCAGTGAGTTGAGCAATGGGCATAACACCGATTTTTAAGCGAAAGGAACACACAGAAAGATATACGCGTTTAATAATACCTTGGACGGTTAAAAGAATGGATAAACAAGGTAGGCTACTGGGTATTTATGTGTAAGATAAGGGACGCTACAAATCGCGTAGGCCAAACCCGTGGCGAAAATTAATGATTCAAGCAAGGTCAATTTGGAGACTGCACTCCAAAAATTAAAATCTCTTGATTAAAGGCGCGATCAAAAGACTATTTAATTCATAACGAAGAGATATTAAAATAAGGAATTATTGGCCTTGGTTGCTATTCAGATGTATGTAAAAATATGATTTAACGAGCCTCCATGTAAACCAGTCTTCCCCGAGCAGCGACAACCGACAGTATACCAGAAGAGATAATTCCAAACTAAAATAGTTCTACGGTGTTGCGTCCATTGATAAACGCAGCAGATAGAGAGTAGAAGGCAAGAAGTGTAAAGCAAGCTTAGGCGATGAAGGCAGTAAAATATGAGTGTGTGGTGGTAATGGGTGACTGATAGAGTGATTATCAGCGAGGTAATTTTCACAAAGGCATGATGCCTACGTTTTAAGTCTGCATAACTGTAACCACGCATTTTGTAAGGTTCTGATAAAACCTGGAGTGATCAGATAAGTAGATACAATAATTAGTATTATCTATCAAAGATTGGTAACCTATTAATTCGAATACGTGCGACCTTGAGATAGCCCTCAGGTTACCCTTGACACACGATACAACGGGGGCTGCACTGGTCATCGAACTACGAACATTACGGGTGGAAAAAAATTCACCACACTAAATTTCAGGTGGCTGAAAATGAACGCCCTTCTTTGTATGTATAAAAATGTCCAGTGAGAACAAGCCACGTAGGGAAATAAATATTTTGTGGCAGGAAAATGTGATAAATACCTTAACTATCGTAAAATCTGATAATGTAATACAACTGGTGGAATTTTATCAGAACCTCACTCAACCTTGCCATTTAACTCATGTAAGCTACACACCGATTATGACCTACACCGCAGGTCAACTCATGCAATAATTAATTCGATCGCCATACCATACATCGTCATAATCACGCTGCAGTGCACATTAATCGTAATCGATGCGATGCAGATAGAAGACTAATTTCATTCCGCACCTTCATCTTTATCTTGATCGCTCGTATGATCAGTCGGCGTCTGCGATCTGTCCGTTTGCGGCAGCAAGTGCTCTTCGACCTCAAATTTCTCAACCGTCGATTCGTTTTTCAATTCGTCGGTAGGTGACGCTAGTGCATTTACGGGGGGTGGTGGTTCGCTTTCGTCTTCTGACGACGATGATGACGACGATTTTTCGTCACGCTCAGGCATGACCTCAACTTCGATTTTGTTCGGCTTATCCTCCTGTTGAGGAGAAATGCAATATCACTATGTGGCGTAAATCCAATCGTTCTCTATAATATTGTGGTTATGCGACGCGATATCGACAGGATTAAGCAGGTCCACTAGTGACATGTAACAAGAATAGTGTCGTGATTAATCATGCGTGACAGTGTTCATATGATCAAAATAATGCCATGTGTCAATTCGGTCGAGGGAAACCGATCATCATCATCAATGTCTATCGTAATGTGAACGATTGCGGAAATCCATATGTTGTGCATGCTATTGCTATAATCCCGACTACGGTCTACGATGCGGGCTAAGTAAATTAGGAAATCGAATCGGCGCGCATGTAACGTTTAGGGTTCGAGAAATTATTTGACCAACATTATATTACCATTCACGTGGCGCAGATACAACGTTACACTATACAATAGCGACACCGTTCATCTCGGGAATGCCATATTTGACATTCTAATCATGAAGATGATAACGATTAGGTTGAGATTACGATTTCACGCTGCCGCGACGTGATTGCAAAATGCACAGTGTGACATATCATCTAAATGTTCACTCCCTGATTCTAACATAAAGAAAAGTCAAAAGCCGTGAATGAGTGTATGGTGCGTTTATGTATAGGATGGAATGCGCAACAACAGTCGGTTTTCACGGATCATTAATTCTAGTGTAAGTTGGCTTGTATTGCTTTGGACTTACGGATGGGCGTTGACAACTTTTTCAAAGGACTTCAACACTATTTGTCACGTACGGAAGTATAAATATGGAGCAGAATAGGCTACGCTATCCTCTAAAGGACGGTTCGTTATATACTGACACATATAAAGCAAAACAAATCCGTAGCTGTCTAGAACGTGTCTGCTGTCCTACTTTCAACGGGCCATGATTTGTAACATACAGTCACGCGCAAGTCTGACAACCATATAGGGGTACAACGTCTGAGATTCCTAATTTATACAATCCGTCTAACCACAGGTATAGCATGATAAGACGGTATTTCATTTCGATCTTTAGGTTTATTGCTGCATATACAGAGGCTTAACAAGATGATGATGACGTATGAGTAGAGTAGGCCATGGTTTGACCCTACTGTATCGACGGCGTATTTTGCAATTCGCGAAGGACTTGGTGGGGGACTAGCGTACTACAGATTTTTACCTCGCAATAAGCGTAATAATAAAGAACCCAATTCGGAAAGGAATTTGTTTTCTTTAGCACAAATAAACGATCATGAGTCTTGGTGTGGGTTTTCTTAAATATATATCATGAGTATGACGTATGTGAACGATAGCGAAACCTTTTAAGGCCGTTTTCACAACACCATACACATCATCACATGACAAGTAAAAACTAAATCAAGCGTAACAGGTCGTGCAGAAGTCAGATCAGCTCGAGACGATTCCCTAGGGAAAGACCACTTTGCAATGGTTCATCCGTTCATTAAATCGTGCCGCGTTTCTCATAAATCTTATTTCTTAAACTTTTGTGGAATGCGAATCCCAAGATCGAATGAATTGATCCGTGCAGAAGAATGTAGAATGTAGATTGATATGACGAGATCTAGGTAAATTGAATTACGGCTAACCCATTCCGATCCACTTCAAAATTGAGCGAAGTTTTGATAGCGGTTACACGCACCGAATGAAGGAGGCTAATTTCTGAACATGGCATGTGAGCTGCAATAATATACATCCACATCGCTTACATTTAGAGGCGATACTTATGTGTAATCAAATTACAAATAGGTTATTGTTCAGAAATATCGGTCCGTAACTGCGATTTCGATACAAGAGCTCGTTGTCTGCCTTCGGCATTTCCATTGACGCGTCGGGTGGCCGCTTATTAGATCAACAACCGCATATTTACTTGGCTGCGTATACCCCATAGCAAGTGCGCATTTACCTAGACTAGGGTGTGGCCAGATGCTGTGGCACATGAATGCTGCAATATCTCAGCCTTTCATCATGCATCTTCACGCTTTATGCTCGAATGTGGCGGGAGCATGGCGTTCTTACTGTAATTAAGAACGCCATGGGCGGGAGGGCGAGCATGAGCTGAGCATTAGTCACGTTGCGCCATCCACCATCTACACCGCTCCGGAGCCAATTGGCACAGGCAGAGGGTTTCTCCTAGACATCGTTTATCTGCCTGTATAGAGTAGGACCGGAATCGCATCAGCTCTCCAAAGAGTCCTTTTAACTCTACTATAGTTGGTGTTATCATAGAGTTCACACGCACAGTATGATGGCATTTCTCTCCTTGCATTCCGCAATTCACAATCCAGCAAGAAAACAGAAATTTCAAATATACTTGTGGCATAGTTCGCGATAGGTTCAGAAAAGTAAGTGCATTCAGTCAACTCTACTGTACTCTGGAATATTAAGGTTATAATGGCTACTTGATTCAAAGCGAGGCGAATTCCCGATGGGAATATAACAGGTCTTCAGAGACTAGTTCTCAACGAGCGTAAGACGCTATTTAGTAGGTCGGCTTACATTTTTGCCCTCCACCGGGTGTTTCAGACTTTCGCGCTTTTCAAGTTGTTGCTGTAATTCCACTACGAACGGGTCGGATTTCTGCAACACAACGCGATATTTAGAACCACTGCTCACAGTGTCAGTAGTATATGCGTTACATAAAATTGTGAGATTTATGCATATTCATATTGTTAAGACATACTCCTTGCACGAAAAACATGGTGCGTGTGGGTCGGATGTAGATGTCAATTCGGATAAATTGCACTCGCCTAGCAAGAATTTCATACCGATGGATGAGTTGCTGAATAATTGATGTTACGAACTCACCTGTTCTGCTCCAGGCATTAGTTGACGTTTCCCTCTCACAAGACTGACAGCAACTTTATATGGAGCAGCATAACTTAAAACGTTAAGGGCATCTTCGTATGCAATACTTTCATAGAATACTGTAACACTTTCGATAATGTCACCTGTCAAGAGAAAACGATCGTCAGTGTTATTCACATAGCGGCAAGTTCCAGGGTTTCATATCCGAAGGCCACACCCATGGCTGAATGGATTGGGTGCCTGTTCTCTGGACGTCCTGTATTAGGCTTCATTCCAGGTCGGCTGCTCAAAAAAAATTGTCAAATTGGCGTTTATTGTTTCCTTTGCTTCGCACTGAGTATTGTGGAGTGGTAGGGAGCTATAGATAACAATCAGCAGTTCTGAAGCGCAATTATCGTTTTCGCAAATGCATGCACAAGTTGGCAAGGCGATGACCATTGTATCATGGCCTACTCTAGGAACTAAAGTAGGCCATGATTGTATGCTGAAATACTAAAATTCACGAAGCAAAAAAACGCCATTTTGAAACTGAAAGCGCGGTCGGCGTATGATTACGATCTCTGAGATGGTTTACTTAAAGCTTTTCAACAGGTTTTAATGGCCAATGGATAGTATAGCACCAGCAGCATAGGATGGTATATATTTGCTTTGGCTAAAACTAGTCGTCACCTCGTCACTACTGCTTCGGGATAAATTCTTTAGTGATTAACCTGTTGACTGATAAGTAATACACCAGTAGTATACTAAGTAAATTCGAATATCCCAACACATGTGAATCGCCGTCGGAATCGCATATCAGCGGAGCATGTCAAGAATTTGATTAATGTGGTTATTCGTCCAAGAAAGTGGAAACATTTATTGCTGCTTCCTATTTGTACTAAACCAATGCAAACACTAAAACGTCTAGCGGATTTAACGCTAGCTCGCACCGATTTGATCGAAATCAGCGTCACGGTACAGAGATGTCCGTTACGATATTCTTCCCTGTCACCAGGCAGTGGGCACGTGCGCGTATAGTAGCGCTCCGAATAGCTCGGTATTATGCATACGCAGGTCTTTTAATATCGCCCATCCCTAAAGTCGATAAAGAGCTTAACATATTAGCATAAAGATTTCGATGAAAAAGTTAACATCATTGTGAAACATTGTGAAATGCATATGGGTCCATTGGTCCATATACAAACGCCACCGTTTCACAATCTTACTGTATGTAATCTTACCTTCTTCTAGTTTACCAGTGGCAGGTCCATCTTGCCTTATATCCCGAATGAATACATTTCCATCATTGTCAGATATAATGTTGAAACCGTTGGTTGGGGTAGTTTTCTCCAGTACAACAGTATGAACCTCATCCTATGACGGAAATAATACGATGATTAAAGTCGCAATGGAAAGCAACAATAGTTCACATATGGACGGTCTTCGGTCTTCTTCTCCGCTCGATTATTTTGCGACGTATGACATTGTTGGATGCCCGTCCCGTCACAACCCTCCCTTTATGAAACTCGTTGTGTTTATTTGACTGTAAAGAATGGCATGCCTTACTAGGGGCGATACGCAATCATTGGATAGCCGTTATTAGACTGATGGCGCATCTCCAATCACGCCCAGCAAATCCGGCTTAAATTGCCAAGTGCGTACAATTAGTTTTTGTATGGATTCGCAAGCTCAGTATCGCTCAGTTCAGACAGGTGTCCAAGCCTACAAATGAGCTACGTGATCGAGTGGTACGTTTGCAATCAACATCGCAGGAAAAGGTTAATTTTACGAAAATGTCTTGCTAGTCGACTGTTATGTCGCTACCTGATCCCCGATTTTACTCGGAACTTGTCCGTTGTTGCTTGGTAGGCCTTCTACATCGACTGCTCGCTCTTGAAAACCCTGTAATAACCGCGTATTAGTGGTTTCTTTATGATTAAATATAAAAGCAAACGTCATATCAAAAAACCGGGATCAGATCTTCAACTTCGTAATGTTAAAATCAATCCCGTTTACGGGTTTTGGGGGTAAAAATAACACCAAACTCGGATCATCGCTTGAAAATCAGACATACTTCACTATAGTATTGATCCATTCATGATCTCATGAAGCCTCCGGCCTATCTCATTGTTATTCATCTGCGGATCTCACTTTAGTCTACACACAATATACTGTATGCACTACAATTCCAGTTCCTAATAATAGCGACATTTCATCCACGTGGTCGGGGCTTGGGTTATGTTAAAATATTTTTAACGTACTTTCATATCAGCAACAGGATAAGACTAGAGAGAAGCCTCGATAAGCAAGGCGAAGTTCCTATTTGGCGCGGAAATTACTGTACAGTAAAGTTCGTGGTAATCCTATGTTGAATCAATTAATAAACATGCCCTGTGTTTTCTTAATTACAGTACTGAGTTATGTGTACACTAGTATATGCGAGTAATCGAGCTGGTTTCGTCTGCTTTGGAAGATGGGTGCTCCAGAACAATGTATAGTCGTCACAGGCCAGTGATTTAGGGCTTAGGCCTTCTCAACAATCAACGAATGCATTTGATGTAGAAAGTATGCAGGCTTTTACTAACCGCAGTATTTCGCTTGATCATTGCAGAGCACAATAAGTAGCTATTAAGCTATAAAACACAAATCAAGGATGTAGAAAATCTGCTACAACGCATTAAAGCCGAGAACATCAGTCGACAAACAAGTATAGAGACCCTACACGTTCACTGCACATGTGTTTCGTTTCCAACGTTCCCTTCGAAAATTTGGTCATGAATGGAGGTAAGGCTAAAGTCTGGAAGTTGCAAGATATCTATGAACGCGTTGTAAATGACAGAGGTGGAGGTGTATGTTGCGATATGAATACCTTGTTTGCGTAGTTTCTACGGCAGCTGGGATTCAAGGTCGACTTAATGAATGGGAATGTGTTTGATGATGAAAAGTTTCCGGAAACTAATGACCACATGCGGTAATGGGAAGTTTCAATAGTTTCCGGGCGATTTAACATCAACCATGTGCAAGTGATAAGGAGGGGTGAGAGATTGTATCCACTCCTGACTGTTAATCTAGATCTCAAATGGCATTGAAGCATGGCATGGCATTGACATTTTCCTGACTTCAGGGATCTCGACCTTATTCAGAAAGATCCGAATGTAAAGATTCGTGGAAATGCGGCTCAGACAAGCGCGCCTCTTCACGATTTGTATCAAATATCGCCGCTACCTTGGTAGTGAAGCGCGAAATTCACAGAATCGCGTTGCTTCGTGCTAGCTTTTCAAATTGATCTATTTGTATGGGGTTTTTTTCTCGTTTAAAAACAAGTACAACTTGATCAGCCGTCGGCGAGACTGGTTTACCGATGGTTAATTTCAATTTCATGTGCAAATACACAGGTTACCCTCGACAATGACGCGAGATACTTGACTGATGTCGGCTGGGGAGGTTCAAGTTTCACGTTGGCCCTTGAAATGAAATTGTCTGTCGAGCAGTCACAACACAATGGAGTTTATCGATTGGAGCAAAGAAATGGGTTGATTGCGGTGGAAAAGAAACAGCAAGAGTACTTGAAAATCGACGGTAAGTATAAGTAAAGGCTTACAAGATCAAAATATCTCGTGGCCTAGATATAAATCGGTATCTTCAAAACACAAGAGAATTTGCAACACACTTGTTGAAGTTGAAACTGCCCAGACATTATTAACCTCAATGTCGCCCGTTCTTACCTCTAGAAATGGCTTCACCCGAGATTAATTCGAGACGCGACAACGAAAAACGGAGGAGTTCCCTGGTAAAGGAATCCAACCCGTTAGGGAGCCCGTGTATGGTTTAAGTGTAGAAGCTTAACACAATTGCATCAAGTCAGCGCAAGCTATTAGGCTTACTGCCAAACGAAGCGAAACCGACTGCCGGCAATATAAATCGGAACGGATGTACACGTTAAACTTGATTTGGATTGCCAAAAGGAAAGCCAACTCTACGGCGTTACTAGCCTAGTCATTTTGCATTTAGTCCGTCGGAAATCAATTTACTCACCACGACATTGAAACCTGTTCTGAACTTGCTCATAAAGTGTAAAGTAGCAACACCATTTTCAGTATTTCAGTACAATGTTTGAGGTTCAAATGTCGCTAGTTATTCATTTATATTCCTTTTATGTATGCATGGCGTATGCGCGCCGACTGATTTTCCGACATTGGTAGGGTTAAAGCCTGAGGCTATACGATTAGATCGGACGGTCGATTTTTGACCTGGTAAAATATATATCGTACCTCATGTTTTGATGGTGACTGATCTTCCTGTATCTTTTCGGTAACAACTTCCCTTAATTCATCTTGTTGCATATTCCGTCGTTCGCCGTTTTCTAAGAAAATGCCAATAATCAGACAGACGTTCTCGTGTCCGGTGATTTGTCGCGATAAATGGTTATGCATAATGTGAAAACGAATCGCTAATTCTATAGTATCGTGCTCAGCATAGGAGGAAATTGTGGATGCAGTGAAAGATATACGTTAGGTAGTGATGAAGACCTAATAGGCTGTGAAAACAGGAACCTGACAGATTGTTTCACTAATATCCAGAGAATTTGATCAGCATGACTCGTGAAAGGACCACATGACAATTCTAAGGCATAATAAGCATTCCATCATGGTTCTTAGGACTTCTTACCGCGCCAATGTACTGTATGCAGGATAATACAGAAATAATTTGGGCAATTATTCCAGCTCGTGGCGCGTATACACTGTAGATGCCAATATTTCCCGTTTACAGCACAGGCCGCGGATCAATAACAGCCCCCCACACAACCATTCAGCTAGTAGCGACAGTTATCTCTTTCAGAGACGTTGCTTTGATCTAGTCGGGAATAATCGTGTAATTACAGACGAAAGAATGAAACTCAACCCATTTGGACAAATGTGTTTATGGGCAATAATAAATATTTTCCCAGTCTTTTATGCCAATATGCCGAACGGAAAGTCCTTGATGGCAACAATACTTGCGGTCGGTCACATAGCACAGGTTTCTGCTAAGGGACAAGAATGTTAACCTGTATGTGTGAATACAATGAAAATAGCTCCTCAAAAGCTACTTTAATTTTACATGGTGCAGTGGCCCTCAATAAGTGCTCGACCGAATTCCATCATGCTTAAAGCCTTAAAAGAGTAAATAATAGTGCAACCACCATGAGACAAAGTCCTGTTAGAAAAACGATGATCCGTGCCCGCTGCGTGGGTCAATTTTAGCTGAAATCTATCACGCGCGAAATGTCAATTTCGTCAATTACGCGTTTCCATGAAATTCACAGATAACAGTTCAGGCCTAATCACTGAAGCTAAAGTACGCCCGTTTTCTGGACAACGCAGATCTACACTAACTCGCATTCCTGGCGAAGCAGTAAACGTCAGTATCAAGGCGATCTTAAGGTCGCCTTGGTCAGTATATGAACAGCAGAAAGAGCATCATGCAATTATTAGCTACACAAAGAACCGTATTATTCGCAAGAAGGATTCGACGCAACAGTTTAGTAGAGAAGTTCACTACACTAGTTCACTGCAATGGTGTTGTTTTTAGTAACGCAGGTTAGTGGTGATGTTACTATACGCGCATTCGTTATACCCACCTTTTAGATCATACACCAAAGGATTGTCAAAACCTCCAGCAACGACGCGATCTTGTCCAGATTCTATAGTACCACACAATAAAATATACAGTATAGGTCACACTCGTGACGAAAACCCCCACTCAGTTCGGACCTCGGACAAAACCCAGCACCTACCCTTCCGGAGGACATACCACCAACTCCCGCCACAAGGTCAGATAAAAAATCCTATTTTCGTCCGACGCACCACCCACCTACGGCGGTATAACCCATCATAATACGTCGGAAAACGCAATACGAATCTCATGAGGAGTAATTATTCTATTTGGTAGGCTGCTGGCTGCGTGGTGTCAAGAATTGCTATCACTCGGACATGCAATCAGCCGAGGATTGAGGACTTCTATGGCGTGGTGGGCAAAACCACTAACGATATCGAGATCAATCGACTTGAATACGTCCAAAACCTGTCTCAAATGGGTTTATCCACAGAAAAGGTGTGGCTGGTGAGTTGGCCAATTTCTAAGAATGAGTCAACAGTATTCCTGTAGATGATGCATGGAATTTGATAGCGCTCAGCTTTAACCAATGAACCGTGCACGATGTTTAGCGTCTACCAGATCTCAGAACTTTTCTCGAAAGGTTCGGAACATTCAATACAGTTACGGATGCAAAACAAAATCATTCACCATCCGACGACGTGCTGGGTAGACGAATCTATACCCTACTTTTGAAGGAATGTTAATTACCTTTCGGTATTACTTGCATGTTTAAAACAACAGATTAGAAAGCGGACTCTGAGAAGCATCCCTTCTTAATCAAAAGTGATGCGGCTCGCTTCATTGGATTTGAATGGCTGGGTTTATGACATCCACAGTATTCGCGGAATTTCAATAGGCTAACATATAACGTAGATAGTTACAGTATATATAAGATTGAATCTGATTGAAGCCTTGAATTTCACACATACGAAATGATCACTAAAGTCTATTCCCACCAACTCAGCGCATTGACATTCGTTTGTTCACAAGAAATTCAGTATAAGGACACAATAACGTGGGCTAGTCCTTCTGTCTGCACCAGTAGTGCGCATGGGATTAGTGTCATCACATCGAACCCCAGTTCTTTGGCTATGAAAATTCGTAAGAGATGGAAAATGACCACAGTGATAGTAGGCCTGCGTGCCGTCGTGTGACCGCATGGCGTGTCAAGTATTTCCAGAATTGGCCCCTTCGCTATTCACGAACGCAAGTCCCGATCATACGGACTTATACGCTTAGTCGTAAGGATATCGATATGTAGATGATATTAAATGGTTGTAGGCCTACTTACTTTTCCATCTTTTTCTGCAGCAATATAACACTATCCCAAATATTATCAGCATCACAATGGCGGTGGCGAAAAAAGTAGCAACCACTGGAACAGTCACATTTTGCGCTTCAGCAACACCAGCATTGCTAAGTAAGACGACTAGCAATGTGATAATTGCCTTATCAACAGCCATTACGTCCATAACTGAAGATGGCGACAACTACTTATGAATGCTGGCTCCTCGATGGGTATCTTACACTTAAATTTAGACGTATGCTAGAGTTAGATGACACCCATTGCTGTATTCTGCAAAAGTAATCAAAAGGTGACGGGTAATTTCATATAAATGAATCCAAATTAGGCTTGCTTCAAGTGATCATTAATTCACTGACTGTCGCCAGCTATTAACCAAATGCATGAGCGTCAGCCTCACCATGTCTGAGAAGCATATGGATCAACCCAACGTGTTATTCAAACAGAGCGACAAGATATTTCAAATTCTTTCCAATTTATGACGCCATTCAAGCCGCAATAACTCGGCCTCGAATGCTTATGCAAACACCAGAAATAAGGCATGTGCTATGCTGTTAAAACGAATACCTTGTCCCACCATAAGTAAACATCTTACAGCAGAAATTACACAAAACGGAGTTGAATATCTCGCTTACAACAACATAGCGCTCACATTTACTATTTGTTGAAAATGTCTAATTGAGGCGGAAAGAATTCCAAACGGTAGGCCTACTAACCTAGTTATGACATAGAACAGGATCTACTGCTGCTATAGAAAAATGAATCTTATACGACACAAAAATTGATAAGTACACTTTGCAGTTGAGCATCGCGGCCGCTAGCACCAGGGTCATCTATTTATCTTAAAGGCACGATCAAGAGATGAAGAATGTTAATATACAGACCAGGGATATCTAGATCTAGATATCCCTGATACAGACCTACACATTCCGGTATGCCTATTTACAGTTTCTTGAATTATTTATAAACTTTCAGCGTGTCATGTTGATATGTAGCCTACATCCTATTCTGGAAGAAACTTAACGCAATCAGACACAGGTGGAACTGATTTATTCATCAGTAACTATACTAGCCTACATGACGAGCGCTTGCGATTTACGGCTTGTTGAACCACCCCTATCTCGCTAACAACTATTTATCACAGTTACTCTACAGCAAATTTAACGCTGACCCATACCCCTTGTAATACTCGCGCTCTCGCTTGCTTCTCCTTACAGAAGACCTACGGTACAGCACAACAGTATTAGCGACAGGCGTCGGCGTGAAGCGGTAGTAGGCGGGGCCATTGTTATTGCTTCGGCAAGTGGTCGGATTGGTCAGATTTCGGGCATTAAGCAAGCATTGAGGGCCCATTAACCAACTTGAAGAGACATCTTGTGATTTCGAATACCCACCCCACTCTATAAACAGTTTCATTCTCAATTGACCAGATCCTTATAATCGGTTCTTGGTTGTATTTCAAGTGGTCCATCACTCTCCTGAGGTATTCGATACGATAACAAAAAAGACTGCGATGGAAACGGTTTAGTGTAGGCCCGCGAAGATTTAACATACTGACTCTAACTGCTCCTGAACTGCAATATCACTGAATTTCCACTATGGCTATTGAAATAGCTGATGTCTCCGCATGTCGCAGGTGCAGGTTTGTCCAGTCACAGTCCCACGACACACCCTGCCTAAGCCAAAACGCTGCCCGTAGTACTATGGCAAAGCGTCATTTACAATCCACTAAATCCCCGAAAGCATTGTTCTGTTCCTAATGACATCTGTAATAGCCTACATACGGTAACGGCAGGCAGCAATGCAGTAGGGATCAATCAGGGGCAGCTATTTCCACGCACGAGCCCAATACTATCAAGTTGGCTCAACATAAGATGCGTAGTTAATTTTTTAGGCAAAACCACAAAACCTCGCACTATTTATTTACGCAATGACGTCTCACAATTAACTATAGTTCTAAAATCCTGCAGCTGTAGGCCTACTAAGATCACACGAGTCGCGACTATCTATCGTCGCGAGTCGCGACTATGACGTTAAACGCATGCCGATTTTAAAGAGAATCGGTTCGCGGACGACAAACATACCGGCATATGCTAGATTCACACCCATGTACTTAAGAGATCTGAAGTAGCCTTATTTTCGATGGGCACAGTCCTTCCAGAAACATCTCAGCTTCAAAAATAAGTTACCTCAACACATCAATTCTCTTACGCCACTATTCAGCAAACAACAGCCTAACCCTGACCTACCTCGTCTTGATACTAATATGACTCCTACCACTACGAGAATGCCTCTGATGTCAAGTGAAGTATGGCGAACACAATGACAAACGCGAGATTGCCATGATCTGACATAGGTCTATACATCTATTAACAGCTATGCTCACAACCTGTGTTCAAGCGCGAGAAAGTGTGTGCATGATAATTCATAACGTAGCCGAGACACCTACGCAAGCTGGGCGCTTCACAAAGCAACGCAGCGCTTGGCCATTTCCCGTTCTAACTCCAACAGATTCTGAGGAATGCTCTCCACTCGACCAGGTTTGTTGCTATTGTCTCTTACTGCTACATCTGAATCCGTAGCGACACCTAGCGACACGATGAGAACGAAAACGGTTTGAAACATGCTTCAGTGACTTTTACTTTTTCATAGATGATCGTAAGTTAGGACTAGTATGCAGGTCTACAGAGTACAGATTAAATGTAGATAAATCAATTGTGTGATTGACCGCAATTAAAAATACTGCAAATGTCTGGAGCGAGCATTCGATTGGTACTAGTACCTCAGTGGTTTCGATCTTGCGCTTTATTTCAAGCAATCGCAGTCGTAACGTTAAGCCTACAGACGACCGATGGCATCTTCGACAGAAAGCAGTTGGATACAACATTACACTGTATAATAATGGTAAGGCATGTGGCTGCGGCCACATGGAACCGCAACAACACTGATGTTATGCGTCTGTAACGATTACGACGAAGTAGGCCTAGAGTATTACAATTACATACATAAACTTGGCAAAAATGTCTTCAGTCTATTAATGTTCACGAAGTGCATTGTAGTCTATGCAAGATATAATTTGAGTGATATGAAGTACGCAAATGTTGCCGGAAGTCTACGTGTGACACCCGATATTTCACGGGTTATTGCAGAACAAAATACCTATAGTTTACGGAGGGCCCTCAGCCTCGAAGTCACCCTGCTGGGCAATGAGTTGTTTTGCTGTAGCCTTGTCAATCAAACGCCTCTTGAGCGCTTCTCTGACTGTAATCTCTTCGTTGGTATCAGGATCAACGATGATGACTTTTCGACTAATCATAGAGATTCTATCCGATTCCGTTCCGGTTGAACTCTCATCACCGGTCGACGACGTAGTAGATGATCGCGTCTTCTTCGACCGTTTCTTCTTCTTCCTTACAGACTCTGCAATTTTGGTTATGGAGAATTAACGGTTCCAAACTCGTTGGGAGTCACTTACGAGATGGCGTTGCATTTAGACTATGCTACAAAAATATCTGTAGGCCAATTTCTCAGACATCACAAGCTTTACTTGAAGAAAATCGAAGATTTCGATGAATTACCTGTGGTCGTTGTGGTTGTGTCGAGGAGCGAAGAACTGGAGCTTCGTACAGTCGACACTTCCTGCAAGAATATTCGATTAAAATTGATATATAATTGGCCTATTATATTGGAACAGATTCGGCGGAGGATTAATCATAACGGGGGCGGCGGCAATAATAATGTCATTTTTCTTTACACGGGACGAAGAGACGGCAATGTAAGCTCCTGCTTTTCTTAGCTAGTGACGCAGGGACGTCTTGACAAGACAAGACATCCCTGTAGTGACGCCCCGCATCAAACCTAATTCTGTATGGCGTCTGTTTGCAGGACTAGTGTGGTGATCAATTTTAAAGTCGTGGGCTCGATACAGCCGGGATTTGAACCAAATCATCCGGCCTCTAGGCTACTTATACTTATACCCAACACATTCCAAGGCAGACTCACCACCAAAGCGTGTATTATTTCGATCTTACCTCTGTAGTAAGTCGTCCTGCGTTTTGTTGTTGCGATCGAATCTTGCTAGCCTGCTTCTCCTCAAATGGTCTTGCGTAACTGGTAACTGTACCACCTTCCACCATCAAAAATAGTAGCCCGGTATCTTTATCTTTAACACATCTTAAACGAAGGAAGACATATAGTTGAACGTGAACGAAACGTTGGATAAATGGACATATGCTGTAGCTATCCTCACATGTTCAAGATAACGACGCTACTAGGGGATTGATTGTCGTGTACGAGATAGCTTTCTGTCAGCTGATGTAGGCATACTGTAGAGGACTCTGCTTATGGTTTATAGAAGAACAGTAGATAATTTGTGAGGTGAGAGATTAGACTGCAAACAAAATTCATTTCATTGCCAACCTTCCCATCAGCTCAGAATAGTTGAGATTTTCTCCCGTCACAGGATCGAAGTAGCTTTGCGTGTTCCTCTGTTCAAGCTCGTCGGCAAGTTTCGTGTCGAGCAACGCACGCTTTAATGCGACTTGTGGAGAGATACGGACAGGGCTCTTCACATCAATAATACCACCAGTAGCGATTTGAGCTTCAAGCAGCCTATAGATGAAGTAGGGATGAATTTAGAGTCTAACTCCGGGCATTTACACAAGAATATTGCGCTACCTCATTCCGTGCCGTTTCACAATCATATGTCTGTTGATAGCTTCACACAACGACAGCAATTCCCTTTTGTAAGGCTCTGTGTATCCAGTCACAGCTCTATGCGCTCTCTCCACAACATCTTTATATTCACTGTAATACACACATCTCAAAATTGTCGGATATCGGTCACATACATAGCGATAAGATCAAACAGTGGATATCACATCTCCATACGTTAAAATTTTCTTGAACCCAAGAGCATCAAAGACTCAATTATGATGAAGTTGAAACTCACGTATCAATGATTCCCGATTGTAACGCCGTTTTTATTGTCACTAATCGTCCAGTTTGAACATCAATAATCTTTCCACAACAAGCTTGTGCTTCCAGCAATTCAAAAGCGGTACCTTTGCGTATCAATTCACATTTTGCCGCTTCGTAAATGCTCATCCGTTCCCCTGTATGATATTATTATAGTATTTATCAATTATTGTTGATGACGAATTAACAAATTCTGGGTACTAGTATACCCGACTTTGAAAATTTTCTTACCGTTTGTGGTGTTGATTATGCCCGCGATAGGCATGGTACCATCAACAAATACTCTCAATTTCGCGACCAATACATCTTTTTCTTCTATGGTAATAGTTCCTTCGTCAATGCGATCAGCAGTTTCTGAGTCGACTCTACTGGCATTGACCAGGTCCTTTAGAGTAACTTGTCGTCCTGCTTTCGACTCAAACACAACCTGATGAGAGAGTGAACGTATTTGCATCACAAATAAAAGCAGTACCTCGTCAGCAAAACCCAGTTAGGTTTAGTAGCCCTGTTTACTACAACCACAATACCATTAGCCCTGCATGAAAGGTTTTAACCTAAATTCCACATCGCGTCGGTTTGTGAAAGAACCAGTATGATTCTGAACCGACGAGGTGACTGTGTATTTCACACCTCGATGCAAACGAGTCGTAGCCTACTCGCTACATGCGTTCAGTACGCGTCCTGTCCTGTCTGTGGTTGTTGGTCCGATCCCTTAGTCAAATGATAGAACCCAACGTGACCCACGAGTAAAAAAGTTTGTCCGCCCCTTTCCTAATAACAGCATATGCTAGTATTAGATGGAGGTGAGACTGACACTGACCTTTGACCTCTTCATCGACGTATCTCGGTGCGTACGGAATGGTAGTAGTCTCATACCAGTATCAGTATCCGTGATGCACCTGAAAGTTGTTACATAGTCATACTTGTTCAATAATATATTTTCTACCATTACAACTCACCGTTCCATCAGTTCCAAATATGTCAAATTCTCATTAGTGTTAGGATCAAAGAACCCTCTCGTGTCATCACCAGGATCCTCAAGAATTTCATTCATTCTCTTGTCAAACAAACCTCTTTCGTAAGCCACCTCAACTGGTAGACGATGGTTGGCCTTCGGATCAATGATACCTGCAGAAATGGCCATGTCAAAGTCAAGAGAGCTTTGGGGGTGAAAATATGTATAGAAATGATAGCTGTTTATAATGATTCTGGACTAGCTGAAGTTGGCAACATTTCAACTGCCTGCCTACTACTGGGAAGATATAAGTTTGTATTAAAAGTTCATTACCTCCTGTTGCAATTTGTGCTTCAAGGAGCCGAATGCCGTGATTCTCCATCACGAGCTTTCTTTTCATAGCTTGAAATAATGAAAATACTTCCTTGCTAGTTCTTGTGGTGTAACCTGTTACAGCTCTCTCCGCCCTATCGAAACGGAAAGAAAATACAATGTAAATCAAGATTGGGTCAAGGAGACTTGATCATCCTTGAAAGGGGGGCTGATATATACCTATACTTTTAACTCTCCGGTAGGGCCCACACCCATAGGCTAACACGCGAGACGCGGGCGGCGACCACGAATCTCCGGCTCAATCGCCAAGCAATATTAATGAGTAATCGATGACGTTCCCCTGGACGCACCATCGCTGATTAGGCGTCCGTGAAAGCTGGTAAAATCCCAGGTTAAGTTAAGTTGTATATATTCTATTCTTTGAAAGTATTTCGAATTTAATATGAGACGTACTGGATATTTACGGAGACTATAGGCCTACCTAGCCAGCACAGCTTCAAATTGCCGATCAATTAGTCGCTCCTTTGACGCTTCCGCGACTGAATATCTCTTTCCAGAGACGGGATCGAGGATTCTTCCGGTTGCTGCTTGAGCCTCCAACAAACTGATAGACGTACCTACCAAATACTTAACATTTTCGTATGGTCTGTTAGACGGGAGATGATGAATTTTATGTACAATTTTTCTGTTCAATTTGAGAAGACTAGTTTCGGAAATAGCACAGGCTTTCGACGTATCAGTACCCTGCCCCTACATCATACCTCTTCTGATGAAGCTTCTCTTCCACGCCGAATAAATTGACACTTTCTCTCCAGTACTAGAGAGTAGGAGCCCCGCGATCGGCTCGGCACCAACAAGATATTGTTTAATGGTGTCCTCTACTTCTTCCTCCTCAATGACACCTTAATAATAGAGAGAGAAATTTTGCAAATGCGACAAGCAACGGTGATTCCAATAGTAAGTTACGCCATCGCACAAGACCACAGAAGTGCCAGGTTGTCAACGATGCAACTGAAGGTAATACATGGGCGCCCCCATGGACACGTATGCAACGAGACCAATTGAGTACATTGCAAAAAACAGAGTGTTAACGAATAGCGATGTAGGTCGCGGTGATACTATACGTTCTACACAATGAACCCTACTATGGTATACAGTTACAGATGTACGCAATTTTCGAAAAAAGGTTTTATGCTAGTACAGTATATATTATTATGGCGCAATTTTAATACGATACTTGGTCGCTCAAAAGGTGATTGTTAGCAATGCAAAAAAGAAGCGGTGGTTCGTTACCTTCTTCCAAATTCTGTACCGTTTCCTTAGATATGACTCCAGCAGAAAACAAGTCCGCAAGGGAGGCTTGCCTATTCCACCCAGAACGGAACTTGATATCGTGACGAGATCTGTAATAAGCAGCCAATAAAGAATATGGAATATTCAAATTAGAACGACAATTTACTTACTTTTTCCTCTTTGATTTCTCAGTGATGATTTCTGTCGTGGTAATAACCGTCGTTGTAGTACTAGTCTCTGTATTGCTTGATGTCTGGTGATCTGCGCTCGTTGTGATTTGCTCAGCTGTCCTAATGATTTGAGAATCTTGCAGCTTCATAACGGTGGAGTCGATGTTGTCCTCCGTCTCATCCACTTTAATTGCAGCTTTCGTCGTGGTCGATTCGGATGATGTTTCTACCTTTTCTTCGTCACTGCTACTGCTACTACTGCTCTCTTCTTTCGTTATGATTTGGGTTTCGCGAATCTCTGAGTGACTTGTTTCGAGTTTATCGTGTACGTCATCGACTTCTACCGCCGTCTTCGTGATGGCTATCTCTGTTGACGTCGTTGTCATTTGTTCATCTTCGCTACTGCTGCTGCTGCTGCTGCTGCTCTCTTCCTTCGTGATGATTTGGGTTTCGCGAATCTCTGTGTGACTTGTTTCGAGTTTATCGTGTACGTCATCGACTTCTACCGCCGTCTTCGTGATGGCTATCTCTGTTGACGTCGTTGTAATTTGTTCATCTTCGCTACTGCTGCTGCTGCTGCTGCTGCTGCTCTCTTCCTTCGTGATGATTTGAGTCTCACGAACCTCGGTGCGACTCGCATTCAGTTGGTCTTTCATTTCATCAACTTCTACAGCAGTCTTTGTGATGGTTACATCTGTTTCTGTTTCTATTCCTTCGTCTTCACTGCTACTGCTGCTGCTACTCTCCTCCTTTGTAATGATTTGAGTATCGCGAATTTCGGTATGACTTGATTCAAGTGCTGTTAGCATGCTATCAATTTCGACAGCAGTCTTGGTGGTAGTTGTGTCTGTTGTTGTTGTGGCCATTTCATCTTCACTGCTGCTGCTACTACTACTGCCTTCTTCCCTTTCTTCTTTTGTGATAGTTGTTGTTACTACTGTCGTTGTGGTGGTTGTTGTTGTGATCGCCGTTCCATCACTTTCACTTGTACTACAGCTTTCTTCTTTAGTGACGATTTGGGATTCGTGAACTTCGATGTCGACCGGATCCAATTTCTGCTGTGCTTGATCTAGTGTAGCTACACTCTCAGAAACCGTTGTGTGTTCTATCGATTGTACGGTTTCGTCTTCACTGCTACTGCTGCTGCTGCTGCTGCTGCTATAGCTTTCAGAGTCCTTGACAGACTCCGCATCTTTCACCTCCAGATGAACCGTTTCAAATTCTTGAGGTTTCTCAATGGTGATTGTTTCTGTAACGGTGACAGTTTCTGTTGTTTTGATGGTTTCATCTTCACTACTACTACTACTACTGCTGCTCCTGCTCCGGCTGCTTTCAGATTTTTCAGCAGCCTGTGGTTCTTGCATTTTAAAGTGTAATGGATCGAACTTGCGCGAATCGTCCACCATGATAGACGTTGTTGACGTGTGCTTTTGCCGTTCAAGTGTACCCTCATCTGCAGAAATAACAGGCGACTTTGATAATTCGATAGTGGTTGAGGAAACTTTAAATTCCCTGCTTTCACGTTTTCTACTATCGTCAATAGATGAAGTTGATGATAGTCTTGACTTTTGGTCATCTGAAGCAGTTTGAGTGTATCTTTCTCGGGATTTTGATCTCGACCTGGACCGTACATGTAGACTTGTATACGAGGATACACTGAGAGACGATTTTGATGATCGTCCTCTTTCCTTGACAAGTGATGGGAATAGTAGTACTCCAGTGTCGACGTCAGTCACGCAACGCGCGTAAATTTCCTGGTATGTCGCGTTTTCTTGTGTATTCGGATCGATTAGACCTTTAGAATCAATGCGCGGAGTACGAATTCTGTTCATAGCATGTTGATCAAATAGACCTTTGCGGTAAGCAGCTTCTAATGGTACACGGTGGTTAGCTTTAGGATCGATGATACCTAGATAGAAGTGAGAAGTCTCAACACTGATCAATATTTTGAAATGGAAATACATACCTCCTGTTGCCAGCTGCACTTCAAGCAAGTACATCCCATAGCTTGGAACAACGAATTGATCCTTCATTGCCTCAAAGACTGATAGAGGCTGTGGATTGGTTTCAGATTTATAGCCATAAACTGATTTGGAAGCCTTGCTGATTATTGCCTCATATCCTCTGTCGACAGAAAAAATATACATATAAGAATTTGGAACACTTTTTAATGAATCGGTACTGCCCATATTTCGAAATCTCCCGGGGTCTTACCCCAAAATATCTGACCATCCCTTCAGCTGAAATCAATAAATAATGTGCGACACTAACCCAGCAATAAATCCTTCCTTTCGGGCCTCTGCAACTGTCAATTTTCTTCCCGTAAGTGGATCGATTAAATTGCCAGTTGCTGCTTGTGCTTCAAGTAAAGCAACCGCGGTTGAACGTTCAATTAATCCTGAAATGTAATCCGAGTTATTTCGGAATCAGCGCGATGGTATTGCAAAATTCAACCTTTCTTTGCAGCATCAAATATCGTATATTTCTGACCAGTTTCTTCGTGCAAAACTCCAGCGATGGGTTTGTTACAACTGATGTACGGCCTAACCATTACTTGTACAGACTCATCTAGAGGATCCAACTCCTTGGCCTGATAGATATGAAGGAAGTGTTATTTACAAAGGCCTTTCGCAATCACATTATTACTGAACATATATGACGTCACACTTTTAATCATGGTTTACAAAAAGGATAAAATAATGGCCACTGAGGTGTACAACATTACCTCTCGGTGACCTCAGGGGTAAATTTGGATTAAGAGATAATCCAAATTGAGGAACTCGACAGATTGTTTGCTTTTGATCACGTGACACAGGAGGTCGTCAATTTTCACTGAGCCTCCGGTTGCAGAACTGCTTAGGCCCAATGTAATAAATTAAGGTTATGGAAGCGATAGCAAATTTCTCATTGGTAACGGTAAAGTAGGCCTACCTGAATTTTCCTTTGGGTTTCGGCATCTACGATTCCAGCATCAACAAGGTCGTCAAGATTAGCGTCTCTTCCCCATGACGTTTTGAATAATATCTTTGGAGGTGGAGCAGATACACTCATTGCTTTCTCAGCCTTGTAATACTCATCAGGATGGCCAAGATCAATCGAGATCTCTTCTTGTTCAGAGAACACCTTGTGATGCACCTCTGACGTAACATTCTTTTGTTCTCGAGTGAATATGCTGGTTGATACAAGCTTTTCATCGACTCGTCGAATACTGATATCTTTCTGAGTGCGTACTCTCGTCCTCTTGGTCTCATCCTCCGATCCGGACGAGTGCGTCATCTGAATTGAACAGAAAAATGAAAGAAAGAAAAATGAAATACCCGATCTCCCCTAGCTACAATTTTTGATTCAAAATTTATTTTGGCGTGTTTACTGATGAGAGCCGGACGAAAAGTCTTTTAAACGTTAATATTGTTATGAATAAACTATTGCAAGCAAAAATGAAAGTGTTAGAAAATTGACTTCGTTTTGACTATAAATTTTAATGTCATCGTAAAAATTATGATTACGCATATATCTATATCCATTTACATTTTTATTGTCTTGGGAAGAGGTTGTACAGAGCGCGAGATTAACCGATAAGCGCGAGAAGAACAAACACAATATATTCCAAGCCGTTTAAATAAATCTCTAACCTGAACACCCTTTTCGTGGACAGTCGTCACGTTCCGTCCTGTCCTGTCTCGCACAGCAGTCCGTGTAGATTTCACCTTTGATGGGAACTGTCAACGAATGAAACCATGCAATTAAGTTGGGCGTCGACTACTTGAACTCAATTGTTCGAGTTGGTGTTGGGTAAGGAATTTCAGGCAGATCTCAACGAGTTCCTATACCTTCGATTCTAACTTAAATTGCACCAATTCAACTGTGATCGTGTAGAATCAACAGAAATTGGAATCCGAGTGGCCATGATGGCACCACACGCTTATTATATGAGGTTTAGTAATAGGTTACTAACTTAGCAATGACAGTGTATACATCTGACATTAATGCAATGCGTAGGCCTATCTGTTAATCAATCAAATAAACAATGAGATCAACTGAATGATTTTCAGAAGATTAGGTATTGAAAGCAGCAGTCGCTAAGTTCCTGTAACAATAACACGAGAAAACTAATTTAAGTGAAGATTACCAATGTCTGCGTTGACATCTCATTAGCTTGAGATCTATTTTCTTCCAATCTCGGCGGACTGAATGATCTCGGTCCTTGTCGCTGCAAAACACAGTATGACATTGAGTTTCCAATAAATATGACCAAAAGTCAACAGAAATTTAACTCCCAGCCTCAATTGCAGTTAATTCAAAAGCCCTCGGAGGACAGATCCATCGTCAAGCGAAATGGATGAATAAGAGAAATACCACAACCCACCGGCGTTCCTTGCAGATTGTACATGTGCATTTCCCGTTCTGATTCAGATGAATATATTGAACTTGAAACAAAGCTCTGAAAAAGTTTTCAACAACATGGTATCGTAAAGAAGATTCACAAGAAGTTTAGCGCCCAGCCTTGGTTTATTGAGATTTATAACATCCACAAACTTTCGGAGCCCCGCTACTTCATTAGGTGAAGACGGAATTAGGCCGACATTTCATTAGGGACGGCTACTTTTGTTCCATACCGAAGAATGTACAACACGGGAAGATTCTTTCGTTTTCGCAGCCTTTCTTTTCTTCTTCTTGACGATTGGTGCGTTCTGTTTCAAATACATGTCGTTATATGCGCGCTTATTCGTACGTGATTAACTACCCCAAGTACCAACCATGGTTTGTGTTCCCATTTCGCCGCTTATCATCGGAATGTCGATTTCACCTTCAGATGTTGATGATGTCGATGATGATGATTCATTAGATGATGTGAGCTGCAATAATTTAATTAATACTAAATGTAAGTACAATCTGTTGATATTTCAGATTTCGCATAGTCCAAATCCTAGGGTATTATTCCACACCATAGCCTACATGGCGCATCAATATTGCACTGAATCAGCTCAAGTGAAAATCGACTGGCTTTAGAATTGGTCAACACATGCTGTGATCCCTATGATACGTTTTTAACCCTGCTTATGTAACCTATTAGCCTATGGAGATGAAAGATATTGATATTACATCAGTTTGAGTCATGATGCTCACGCCCTTCTTCGTAGATGTAGGTGAAGTGATGTTCTGCAAAATCAAATATAGAAATCAGGACCTTCCGAATCATACGAATGTAGAAATAGATACCGTGACTTTTTGTTTCATCGAAGAGGCCGAAGATACGTGCAATGGCAGCAGCTTGATATTAGTGTCAGAGTCCAGCACACATCTACAAGAGAAGCATTGGCTTACGCCTTACGTGTTGATGTCGAGCACACTTGTGCTAGCTCAAAATTTTAGATCGTACCGTCGCAGAAGTTCATGGTATGGCACATTTTCCTTTGTGTTTGGATCTATAAATACACGACTACCCCCGCTGGGATCTTGAAGCTTATTTACTGTTTCACTGTCTACCAAATTTCTCTCGTAAGCGACATCCATGGGAACACGATGATTTGTTTTCGGATCAATCACACCTATTCAACGTAAGAAAATGATGATGACTAACAGGGGAAATCAGGTGAACATGAACAAAACTAGTACAAAGGACATCTGGGGTTGGACCCAAGGCTTAGGGCTACAGTTACACTTTAGTAGGGGTCGACCAATTTTATCGGCCATTAAATCGTATTCCTGCCAGAACGCACATGTCATCGTGTTTGGTTTCAAGTTTTGCATGAAGCGCCAAAGGGTGCCAGGACAGCCTACAGATGGAGAGTTCAGCTATATATCGGTAGGATTAACTAGCCTACTGAGTCTGCTTCAATGCACTATAAGGTTGTGACGTCACGCAAGAAGGTTTGCGTTACCTCCAGTTGCAATTTGTGCTTCCAATAGAGGATTTCCATGAGTTTCTGAAACATGCTTCTTGCCGATTGCTTGATACACCGATAGCATATCTGGGCTTGAACTTGTTTCATATCCATAGAGGGCTCGTTCCGCCCTGACAACACCAAGCACAATAACATAATACGTGTGCGATTTCAGGCTATAATGGTACACAGAATACACACCTGTTCAAAATGGTTTGCATTTGCTTATCGATCAACCCTTCTTTCAAAGCTTCATCCACAGAGTATCTAGCGCCCGTTGACGGGTCGAGTATTTTTCCTGTAGCTGCTTGCGCTTCCAATAAACTCACGCAAATTTCTGAAAATCACAATTCTAATGTAACGCACGCATTAAATATATTGACATTTTAGACCGTAACCTCTCGAGATCCAGCCTCTCTCCCATGCTGAGTAGACTGATATTTTAAGTTCATCATCAGGGATGTGTATTCCTCCAACCGGCTCACTTCCCACAAGATATGGTCTCAACCGTCGCTCAACATCGTCAGCATTGACATTACCTGTTGGTATTTGATTTTTAATACGAAAAATAGTGGAGCCGATGGTGGACGATTCAAATAGTAATAAATATAATAAGTCGCCACAGATTTAACGTCCAGTCCAGTTTATTGGTATATTATACACAAGCTTTCGGAGCTCTGCTCCTTCATCAGGTGAACTGGACTGGACGTTAAATCTGTGGTGACTTATTATATTTATTACTATTTGATTTTTGTGTGATAAATCACAATGATAGATTTCTTGTAGAAAATTCTCACCGTCTTCTAATCCTTTCAAGGTTTCTGCGTCAATTAGACCAGCCTCGTGAAGATCTTCAACTTTGACAGGCCGACCCCATCCAGACATGAAAGTGATTTTATATTGAGGTCTAGCACATATAGAAGACATTTTGTCACGTTTATGAAATGAACCGTGACAAATTTGATCTAACCTGAGAGCTTTGGGTGACTTTCTCTCATTCCCACTGCTGCTACTGCTGCTGCTGTCGCTGCTGCTGCTGCTACTTGAGGTTCTTTCTGTTTGTTGCTCCTTTGAACAAAAGCAGGTAGGTCGGGCACAATAAATATATTATTTTCTTACAGTCCCTGGTCTTATGAACATTATATTTAAGCTCTATCAAAGAGATGTGCATGACTTATCAAACTGTCATGACCACTAAGTATAGCCCTACATATCGCTGAAGGCTCTTGTATTTCATTAGGCGTATTCCGCACGACGGGCGTGTCGCCATGAGTGCCTATAAGCGCTAGTATGGTTAGAAAATATTTAATCCAGTGAGTACGAATTGTAGTCATGAGAGACGTGATTCATGCTTTGGCTATAGGTTTGAGGGAGGTACGTCAAGTAAAGTTTTTATTCAATTATGATAGAGTGAAATATTTCTGTCACTTTATCATAAAGACTTCGTCAAGAACTATGATATTTTTGTTGCTCTGAATTATACTATAGTGACTCAGTTCAACGTAATTCAGGCTGTGAAAATATATTCACTACTCCCGGCTAAAGAAAGCAGTTATATTTCTATTTCGAAAAATGCCGGAACAGTGTTTCATTCAATATAAATATTTCCTTTTTCGCGCAAATCATGGCCACTTTTATATCTAGTGATAACGCAGAATAGTAGAATCGTCGATACTTACCATGGACCTGACGGACTTGCTTTTGGTGTCCATTTCTTTAGTACCTCGTTTAGTTTTGCGTTCAGTCGTTGTGATGCGTGTTGTTGTGATTCTTGTTGTTGTTGATGTTGATGACTGAGCCTTAAATAAATAAAATGGCGATTCGCATAGTAGTTAGTCTGTTGTAGCCAATGTTTAGGATAAGCATACCCCTTTATCAACATTTCGATCTTCAGAATCCGAGCTTGAGGAGGACGAAGATAACTTTTTCACCTTTTTCCTTCGTTTACTTCTTCGTTTGGTCGATGTCGCACTCTATATTTCAACGGGGATTTTCATCAATATGTTTCTCATGTCGTTGAATAGGCTATACGCCTGTTTGGCACAAGCCACACGGGATTTTCACAGCCGATCGTGATCCGCACGGTCATTGGGCAGCGGTTTTACGCCGGGCGTTGTACTCCAATGCTGCAACTCTTCTTACTGGTTTGCGCGTGAGATCGGTACGGGACATCGCTGCCTGGGGATCGAGGAATTGGCAAGTCTATACAGGGAATAGAGCGAGATGGTCGGTGGTCTCGCACGGAATGTGAGGGAAAGTTGCCATAAACGGCCAAGGTAACGCACGCTGTACCATGAATTACAAGCGACTCTCGTGAAGCCCACATCGATATGTTTAAACAATTCACCTAGAGGCCACTGCATTCATTGTCTTTTGAGAAAATGAAATGTAGCCAACTTGTCGAAATCATCATTTCATGCCTATATAGTGAGTAATACGAGTGAACAGAAGACCATACTCACAATTCCGACGGTACGTTGTTTGACGTCATCCTCAGTCTCATCACTGGATGATGATGACGTACTAGATATTTTCTAAATAAAAACGTTGAGACGCTAAATCACCAGAATACTCCTGTATGATGTTTCATATGTAGCCTCTGGGCAAATGATTCAAAGACCGAAATTATTGATGTCCTATAAATATACGTCGCATGAAAATAATTCCACTGGTCATACCCATCGCAAGAACATAACGGATTCTTCAACTGCTGGAAATGATAGAGTGAATGCGAGATCTGTTTGTGTTGGAAATATGTAATACTTATGTGTTACGTTCAACGATTGCAGCGCAATCATACTAAATTGTTCTAAGAATTGCCTGACGTGGTTAGCCTAAATCAGTGATTCCAAACTGTAACTGTTTGTGCTTACGCACTTGACTCAATGCGACGTCTGCGTACTCGCGTATTGCAGTTTGGGAAACACCTACAAGCGGTATAGTTTAATGATAGCAGGCATGCATATCAACAATATAGGCCGATTAGGCCCACCATTGCTGGCTAAATTTATGGAGCTACTAAAGATCTGTTACTGTTATTGAAAGTTTTTCTATCCTCGTCCGAGTATCAACCGGCAAACTCTTACCAAATTTGACATAACTATTGTAAATGAATAAATTGGTAATATCCCCACATATAGTATATGTACCAAAATCCAACTTGACAAAATCATGCATCTTAACCTTGAGTTGGGTTCTTGGTGCTGGGGAAGGAGCAATATTTGCCTCATCTTCATCAGAAGAGCTTGAAGATGAAGAGGAGCTTTCTTTCTCTTTCTGCAACAAAAATGTACCCATTCGACACTTTTTACAGCGTGATCAAGATATTAAGTGCACAGATTAATTACCTCTTCCGAATCAGGATGAAGTCTTGTCCTTGGTTTGGGTGCCACCACTGGTTGTATGTTCTCGTCAATCAGCTTCTTTTCATCACCAGATGATTCTGAAAAATAGGTCGCCATTTGCATATGCTCAAATGATTGTTGGAAGCAATTTCGCTGGAATAAGAAAGAGGAAAAGCACTGACTGTACCAAGAGACAAACAAACGGACCTCTTTTATTTATACTAGGGGATTATGCTTCTGCGATGTAGACTCACACCCACCTGGTACATTGTTGTCGTCATCAACATTTGTTTCGCTCGCGCTACTTGGAGCTTCTCTCATTTGTTTTCCATCTACCACCGCAAGAACATCGCTAACGAGATCCGTTTGTAAAATCTGAACAAACGCCCGATTAACACTGGGATTAGCCGTCGGTGCAATTCATGACCGATATATAACAGAAGCAAGGTAATGCTATACTGACTCTACTTGTGGTTGCATTATAACAGGCCGCGTCATAACAGGTCCCGTCATTGGCCGGCATTGCAGGGATGAAGTTGGAGAATTCGACATGCTAAAGGAGAAATCAATCTGCCTATACTTACTGCCTACATAGTACATACTTACTTTAGGACTTATTGGTGCCATAGGTTCTGGGATGTCTCCGTCAGAGTCAGAAGTATCGGATGTTGACGACGACGAAGAGGACGATGATTTAATTCCGTGACTTTTCTGATCTTCAGCGAGCATATTATCCATTTCGCTGGTTGTTTCAGGTTGTTTATTCGAGTCACTGGATGACATCGAGCTTGAGTCGCTAGACATGTTAGGTGTTTTTCGATTGTCGTCCTTTGACAAGTAAGGACTTGCGGGCGCGCTATAACTGCCATCATCATCACGAGTAGGAACGATAAGTTCATCTACCATTTCCCCGTCAGATCGTGTATCTTCTTCACCCTGCAAAACAGATAATTAATCATCTCAAGGCGGACGCGCAGATGTGACATTATTATTTACCCTATAGCTACTACACCAGGGTGGTAAATTTACCATCCAACAAAATATGGTACGAAATATTTAGAGACAATCCTGTCAAAACACTCTCGGCTGATTTCACTCCCCTGTACCAATTATATTGTTATCACAATTGACCATCACCAGATTAGCCCAAAGGTTTCAAATTGCTTTTAAATCATTGAAGTAAGCTGTTGCCTGAATTCAAGACAACGTATGAATCCTTCCAGGCCATAAACAAAATGTTTACCTCGTCTATGTCGATTTTAGTGTCCAGCAATTCGTCGTGTACGGAAGATTCTGCAAAAAGACGAGATAATTATTTTTAATGACGATAACGTAAACAGGCGAAGCTCCCAATCCGATTACATATTCGCTCGTCGGGATAAAAGCGCGAACGCAAAATGGCCTACTGCCGCCGTAATAGGCGTACTCATCTCACGACATACCTACATCGAATCAGCTGAACCTATTCAGTGTAATTGGCGAGTAGCTCTGATACTAAGTAATGTAGAGATAGACTTGAAATTTAGCTTCACGAAAACAAGGCTAGAATCGTTTTCTGAGCATGGCGCAGCGTTTAGTCGTATGCCATACGAACGCATCTCTCAATAATGCGAAAGCTATTAGCAATTCACGCCTATTCGTCATTTTACCTTTAGAACTGTAAGGAGGCAGCATCGTCCCATTATGGTCGTCCTGAAATACGGGGGTGCAATTAGCGGGAAGCTCAGACGGCAGGTTAAGTGAATAGGATAAAGCCTACAGGAATTGCAATTTTCACGTCTCCATTCTCCGGCGGTTCGCCGTATTCTGTTGCGACCTCATTTTTTGAATCCAGTTCTCGTTTTTCATCATCCTTTTTTCCTACAAGTAAATTCATTTCGTAAAGGTTTAAGCCTTTGACTTATGATATATAAATCGAATAATACGAAATTACGCCCGCCGAAATCAGATCTGAACGACTACATTCAACATCGGCAACATGCAGATACTGTAGTCGTAGTGTAGCTTTATCCTGTCGTAGGCTTCCACATTTTGTAACTTACTTGCATGTGGTCGGTACAATAAGTACGCCACCATTGCGGATATGGCAATCATTAGAAGAGCAAGTATTGCAATAACTGCAACAACCCATGGTTGCATTACTCTTCAAAAGTCACCGAGACAGGCAATATTTGCCAGCCCTACGCACCACTAAAATACAAACTGAAAATGTAAGAGTTGTCGTTGCTTAAAGGTCTTGGGTAAGCCTATGCAGTTTCTTGGAGGCATACATGATCAAGAGCCGAACACTTTCTTATTTGCTGCGCCAGCTACGGCGGTGACTGTATTTCGGTCGTTGCTAATCAATTGCATTAATTAATCAATCGATCGATCAATCAATCAACCATCCCATTCTAATCATTTGACTGGCAAAATCTGCCGGGATTCTCTACCATATTACCATAGCACCTTTCGCGCGGATAAAAAGCCCAAAATCTAGTTTAGACGACACAAAGAATATCGACGACATTATGCAGCATCTATACACCCATCCTCGCTGAACTGTGATACTTATATACCCATTTAGTAAAATTTCAACCTGCGAAACAATTCTCGTCCGACACACCCAGCAATCTGCAAGCTAAGACACGGTAGCATAACAACGGAAGTTTTTTTACTTTGAAATTCACGAAAAACTTTCTCTCGCGGCATCCAAGACGCGCGTAGGCCTATAAGTTTCGCATATTTTCGCGTTCTTAAATTCCGTCTTCCGCCTGGAGCTATGGCATGTAGGCGACAGATAAATTACAGCGATAACAAGCCTCGGAAGAATGTCACGTTTGCGACAACGCACAGAGCAAAGTTTTCTAGTCTATACGTTTAGTCTGTTTACACTTACTTCCTATTCTCAACGTTTCTCCTTAATGTGTCTTCGTGTAATTGGTGGTGATTCCGTGTTTCAGGCCCACAGTGCCACAACCCACTACCTGCGATATTAAGAAGTTTACTTTGAGGTAGCAAAGGATGCGGCCTCCGCCAAGTTATCGACAGTGATAGGCTACATCTATAGTATCATGCTCCGGAAGTTCTCTCAAAAGTTTTAATAATGTAGTTATAGACGCACAAATAGAGCTTTTATAGGCATCGTGATAAATATATATTTACAACTAGCAGAGAGTCCCAGGCTGCGCTCGGGGTGGAAAGTGGAATTGCAATGAGACGACTAAAAATATTTGGAGCAACAAATCCTATGCGCATGAGCTCGACAGCAGATCGCTTGGTGCGATGGAGCGGCTCCGCTGTGCTATTACTCTGATTCCCTTGTAACACGAAACCACCTGCGTTACCTTAGATTCAATTCAATCAATTGTACTGCAGTAGTAGGATGAAATATAACAACATTGACAATACCCACCTATGTCATTACCATGTTAGGTCTACCTGTGTTAATGGCGATTCCTGACTGGCTGAAATAACGTAACAGCCTAACAACACTATAATACACGCAAGAATGATTTGTCACTATATTCTCAGTGAACAAAACCGAGCCTGAAGTAGGATCGACCGATATTTGGGCTTTTACTAATATCAGTGTCGGCGGTAACAGCTTGGCGATATCAAAAATTTACCGTGGAGGGCGATTTTGCCTGTCAGGTTAGAGGGTCACCATAAATGCTATAATTGTATAAATCCTGGTCATCGTAAATGCTATAATTATAATGCCTTGTCTTGGTCACCCCACGTGCTTCGTCCTGGTCACCGTAAATGTTATAATTGTATAAATCCCGGTCACCGTAAATCCTATAATATTAAGGTCTTGTCTTGGTAACCCCACGTGCTCATGGGTCTTGAGCAGGCCCCGACATCCCCGTCCTGGGCGATTGCAGATGTGGAAAAGGTAGAAAAGAGTGCGAAAACGACAATGTGGCCCAGAAACACGCAGGAAGACGACCCTGAACGACGCAGGATGAGTAAAACCATCGAAGCGGAACGGCTCCTAACAGAAAACCTTCTCCTGAATTAGTATATAATATAGATGTATATTTTTCTCTATGCGTATACGTTGTAAACTTGAAATCATAGAATCCACCATCTAGCGATCGATACATATCATATTTACGTGACCAGCTTATTTTCGTTCTGACTACTAATTCAAAATTATGAATCATTATGATTCATAAGCATGGCGATAATCTGTGCGTGCGTAAAGCCTGCGTAAAATATATAGGCCTTGATCAAGCGTACCCTATATAGAAGTTGCGAATTATGTTGGGTAGGTCTAGGCCTATGATGACACTATTTCTTCATGAGAGGAAGTAGGCTATAGGCCCGATGATGATGGTGATGGTGGTGGGCACTACATCAAACCCGCTCAGGGATGAAACTTATAAATCCCTGATCCCGCTTAGCATACTTTGCCGTCAACCATACCAATACTGACGTCGACCGTCGGTCGTAAATTTTCTTTCGATAAATGTGTATGAGTCAGTAAAAGAATTATATTTGTTATGTACTGTCTGTATATACACGTAGGCTATCATACCATAGCCTCTCTGTATAGAGGCAATGACCATAACACCGAACAGAAAATCACTGACGTCAATATTTTTCCGATAAGCAAGTCAACCGTAGCCGAAGAGCCCTTGGATGGGGATTACCCTATCCGTGGAAAGAGCGGGAGATTTTTGTTGTTCTTGGGAGTACAGGTCCAGTACCGTAATTGGCAAGGCCCTTGGAAGCTGTGGTTTTCACAATGTTTGGGGAAAAGGCTCTTGAACTTATTCGTGACCTTCATCGAAATAAAGAAGGCGTTATACCGGCTTACAATGTAAGTTAGCCAACGTATGTTTAAGACAGGTTGAATCCGTGGCGACCGTAGGGTGTTTCTTTTCCTGACAGACAGACAGATTTATTGCTTCAGTCATTAAACGAGCAAATTGGTCTACACAAGAGGAAAACGACTGGGCTGCAGCGAAGCGATCATCTAGTCAGCTGCAGCTGCATATAGCCTACACACTGAGTCTCAGAAGTAGGCGTACTATAGACTACCCTTGGCCATTCATTGCTTTATGTTACCCTCGGCTTCCATATATTTTAGTTTTAGTACCGTACTGTGTCATTTTAGCAGCATCTATTTTAAATACGGTACGGTAGTCGGTATTGGAAATTTGTTCATTGACAATGTCAATTTGACATCAGATAACTGATGACAAACTGATATGTTCCAATGATGGATAATCTTGTGACTTGCTGGTTGCTGAGTAAACCAGAAGGCATGTAGCTGGCCTTGAACACAGCATGATACTGATTTGCTAAATAGACATTACTTATGGTATCATTTCTAGGAAGACCTTATTCGACAGGTCTTGGGAGAAATACATATGCTCTACGATTCTAATCAAAAGGATGCGTGAGTCATGTCGATAAATTGGCCTGTAAATCAAAATTATGGAAATTGAACTTGAATTTTATGTTTTAGATCAACCCTGGCGAATGCTGATTCTGATCAAAGCAAGATGGCATCAGTAAAAATGAGACACGCGGGCCTAGAACGCAACAAACGTTGCTTGCTGGCATACCTGTATGGTTTTAACGTTCCTTTAGAAACCACCTTGATGCATACATGCATAACCCTGTCACTGTATTTAGATACAATAGACTTCATAGAATTAAAGAGATGAGATGGGAATTTGGCAGCATACTACCTCCTGATATACGAGCTAATTTATCCGAAAAAGAAGTAAGTCAAAAATCTAAAGGTGTGTTACAGACTAGGGGTGTACGGAATCGCCTCTTGGATTTAAATATTCTTCCACAGCGCTCAGATTCAGTCGAATTAAACAGAGTCATGCGACATCATTAGACAGTTATCGTTTTGGGGGACGCTCGGAGTCATGGTCACTGTCCCTCCGTAAAAGTCGTCATTGCCGCCACAAGTCTATGTACTGCAGCTTGTCGCAACAGAGCAGAATATTTGTGGCCCACTGACGCGCATATTTACATTGAAATTTTGTTTTAGATTCAATGGTTTGTTGCCTACAACCGATCGCTGGCGAATTACATGCGTTCCATCGGGGGAAGTGGAGGCCTTGATTTAACACAGGTATGTAGTATTGTGCACAGCAAACGTTTCAACATTGATCTTGTTAATTCGAATCACTACAATTGCAGGACATCATGCCGCCCAAATCTCTCTATATTGAGGTACGTTGCATTGAAGATTATGGAGAATTTGAACTAGAGGATGGCACTATTCTCTCCCTGCGAAAAAATACTCAGCATTTTCTGCCCCGGTCTCAGTGTGAACATTTGATCAGGCAGGGTATATTACAACACATCACGTGATATAAACTATGAAGACGTTACAGTAATGTGTGAAGAAATGAGGGGCTAATGCCTCATCAATTGTCATGGACGCATGGCATCTTTTTATGTGAATTTCCTGAGCGAGTTTTAACATTATTAGGCCTGCTCGAGCATTTGAATGCAGTTGAGGTGCATTCGAGGACCCATCAGCATGGTTTAGGTCCGGATATTATTTTGTAGTTCTCTTCGAGAATTAACTACAAGCTCTTGCAATGTGGCAAGCTGACAAAACAAACATTTTGAATGCCTAGTGTCTATAACTAGTTCTCGGCATTCGGCCGTTCAATAAATATCGATGTACGTTCACCAAGGTCAATATATTTCATTATTACAATGCAATCACAAAATGTACTTAGTGCAGCATAATGCCAGTCAGAGAGGAATTAGGCAGTAGACTAAGCCATTATATTCATTCTGGTAGTGCCAGCCTTCCACCCCTTCATATTAACATCAAGGATGGTCAACTCGCAGCAATATAAACATGTTATCACCAGAGATGGTCAGCAATATAATTGGAAAAAAAGGGTACAGTTAGTAACTAATATCATTTTTGCTAAAGCCGAATGCCACGGTAAGGGCTGGGCATAATCGAATCAAATACCGGATATATGTGACGCGGCCTACATATTAATCAGTTCAAGAAAATTACATTTCTATATTCCCAACGGCCAGGGTCACTCAACTTACTAGGGCTAAACAGCCTACTGCTTTGCACGAGTTGAACAAATTTGTATGTGGTTGCAGGTTGCAATGCAATTTGGACAGCAGAGAAGGGGAGTGCTTCACCCCAAAAAACCTTCTGACTACGTCCACATTGAAACACGTGGAGTAATTGTGGATTGTTATAGTATTCATTATTCGAAGAGAAAATGGCTAGTTGATTCGATTATCTTTCTATTTGAATTCGAGTGCCCAGTCCTAGCCACGGTCCATCAATCGTCTTGAATGATACAGGAACAGTGCCTGAAGCAAGATCCTGAGAATGTAGGTCAACATTTTCATGGATACAGAGAAATCAGGCAACAAAAAGATCAGCGTTCAGGGACTGATATGACGGATGGACTACATCAGCTACAGAAAGGCAGAATTTGATGGTGTTTCTCAACTACTACGTTTCATTAGCCAGTGTGAAATAGTCACCAGCCAAAACAAAACAGTAACGATATTTCGATAAGACCAGAATGGGATTCAATATTACATTTTTACATATGGTCTTAGCGTTAAAAAGGCACAATGAAGGTCACTACTCCACGAAGCAGTGTACTACTAATCTATAAACATTTTGCTTCAAAAAAAAAAAAAAAACATCAAGCAAGAAAAATAGCAAAACATGATTAATATACCATAGAACCATGACAACGAAACAAGTACTACTGAAGCTTGCAATCAACATCAGTCTCTGCCCGTCACATGACGTGGATACACGAGGGAATACGTTCACCCAAGTTACAAAAAAAATCACGAGACACTTGATACAGATTTTTTTTCCCGTGCAAAGCTATTTACAAAGTTGCGTTTCATTCTGTATGATGTGTTGGGCAGCAAATGATCGCAACGGTTTCCACGTGAAGGATACAATAGAAGCGTATTGCGTATAATGAGTGCACAAATCCCACCAACATACTCAAAATGAAAGAGTTAAAACAGCGTACAGGTCTTGTACATGTACATACAACGTACACGATGCCAATACCTTAGTAGCCAAGTAAGCGATAGAGTTTATAATGCACAATCTCTTACACGACAACAATTCATCCCCATCAACGAATGTGTGCCAGATATTGCACAAGGCAAACGACAATCATAGTGCAAAAGATTGCGGTAACAACCATCCGGGGAAGGCCAAGGTAATGCAAGTTTCCCAGATAACAACGGAACGATTGCGTGGCATTTTCAATATCTAAATCTTAGAACAGCGCAGATGAAATTTTTTACAACAAATGGCTCATTAACAAGCGGAACTTCCAAGTACAAATAATGAGTACTTGGCGGCATGGAAGGAAATAAACTCATACTTAGTTGCAGCGTAAGGGATTTTGCGTAGGAAAGAAAAGATCCGAAGCCCGCTGTGTGTAGCAAAGAAAATTTGGTCGAAACGGCATTACCCCATAGAGAACATTTTATAGAAAAGTGCAAAGAAGAGCATGGTCCCAATAAAGCAATAGGAGCAAGACATATCAAAATGAGCATATAATAGATAAGTATACAGTACACTGTTGAAGCGTGAGCAAACAAGCTTAGTCATAGAAAATTCGAAGAATCATCCTCATAACGAAGTCCCTGGGTTTTGCTCCATCTGATACCTTTCCCATCTCTCATCGTCGCTTTCATGGGTAAGGTAACGTCGG
The DNA here is from genome assembly GCA_030412335.1 of Botrylloides violaceus. Taxonomy (NCBI): domain Eukaryota; kingdom Metazoa; phylum Chordata; class Ascidiacea; order Stolidobranchia; family Styelidae; genus Botrylloides; species Botrylloides violaceus. The sequence continues at coordinate 634,694 of JASFYC010000825.1, read as the reverse complement.
CCGAAATTCTTCTCCAGCTCCCTCAGGTCTTGCCAAGTCTGGTAATCCTGAAAGTATCACACAATATCAAGCAAAGGCGTGACTTCTTTTACATTTTGCGTAACTTTTCAAATTGCTTCTGCCGGTGATGACGATCTGGATAGTTCTGTTGTTGCTGTTTTAACATGTCTGTTGGACGAGGCTTATCTTCATCTCAATTCTAACATCGTGCTAAACTTAAACTGCTCATCACGCTAATCTCCTGATGAATGACGAATGCGGAAAAACGCAAAACATCGGTGCGGATTGCGGGTGCGTACAAATCATGGTGCTTCTTTTAATCTACAGTATTTTGAAGCTACAATGAAGGAAGGTGGTGGGTTAGTCTGTCACGAAGAAATTTGTTCTTCCATGATGATATTGTCAGGATGTCATGGAACGGAAAAAGGTGACAACTGGCAAGACAGGGATTCATTGTTTTGCTGATGTTTAGTTAGTCTCACAAGAAAACCGTTTCTATCAAAAGTTCAAGGTTTGACTGACCCTGCCAAGTTTGTAGTACCTCAAGCAATAAAAAAAATATGAATTTGACAGCCATGCGGTCTGTGTGTCAGAGCTCACACCATCATCAAACAAATGAATGGATATAAGCAATATATATATATATCAGTGCAGTTTGATTTTTTCATTATTAGTGTGTCTCAGGTTATTGATTTTTGTTGAAAGCCAGGCAGTAATGAAAACGCAAATATGCCGTGATCGCCATGTGAATAAGGGATAGTTTGATCAGGTGTCGCATGTTCTCGATAACTTTTCTCATTTCAACATATCTCATTTTCTTCAAGGAAGCAAGAAAAATTGACCTTGAAAATTGATTTTGTGTAAGGCTAGGTTGCATTACCTGAAGCCATGCTTTATTCATCGCTTTGTCCACGCTCAGACGTCTTCTTTGGTCAACTTGCAGCAAATGATCGATGAGGTCAATCGCTTAACCAGAAGCATAAAACAACATTACTAAGTTTGGCCAAACAAACACCAAATGTCTCAAAATATGTAACTCAATGATAATGACAAAGCTGGTGAACTGGTGTTTTGACTAAGAATGTGTGGCCAGTTGCAAATGGTAATATGTTAAGAAAACACAATATATTTTCATAAGATAATATCACCAATGTTATTGTAACATGAGAGTTGAAACTCTGTTTCAGATTAGCCTACCAACAGATTGTAGCTACGCAGGCATTTGCCTAGTACAGCTCATAAAGTACAATTATTATATCAGTTGATTCAACATACCATCCTTTGATATATCTCTCCACGGCATTGGCGGATACATAAAGGCTGCATTTTGAATTTGTTGATTAATATCTTCATCCTCGTTAAACGGGAACGTTCCAGAAAGACTGACATAAATAATAACTCCAACGGACCACATATCCAGAGAGCGATTGTAGTTCTAAACCAAGAAATTACATGATAACAAAGAACCAACGACGGACGATCAGATGTAGGCAAAGTGCTAAGTCTCCACGTCCAGTTCAGTTAGTGTCAGTTTATTCAGAAATATATTCACAAGCTTTCGGAACAGCACTCCTTCATCACATGAAATTATGACCAATGAATGAAGGAAGGGTGCTACGAAAACATGTGGCTCTATTGCTGAATAAACTGAGATTGGGCAGCAATATTGTGATGACATACTTCATCTAAAAAAGTACTTGGAATACTAAAGGGACATAAGATGGATATGGATAGGTATTACATTCTAATTCGCAAGTCACAAATCAACATAATTTGCAATGTTCACCAGATTTGAACAAGATAGTATGAACTTGTGTGACATTATTAGGCTTTATGTGTTTGACTTCGCTTATACCAGTACTATGAATGCGATTTGGACACTGTTTTATTCTTATATATAAGCCTCACAAAAGATTTCCGAATTTACCGCAGTTTGTGTGAGGTTGGGCTACGATGAAACAAAACAATAGTTCCTGTGATACTCCATATTATCGGCTTGGTTTACCTTTTTCAGTCACACGGGAAGTTTTGCAATCTTGTTGCTACGACCTATGAGTCTAGTTTGCATTAGTCTTACCTTCTTTCTGAGCACTTCTGGAGCCAGATAAGCAGGTGTTCCCACAACAGATCTACGGAAACACTTTTCACCAATGATTCGAGCAAAACCAAAGTCGCAGAGTTTAACCTGAATCAACAACGTCAGTTGGATTGAAAGATAGACAACAGAAACAGAATAAATTCGCTCACCTGTGGAAAAGCATCGTCGCTAGATAGCAACACATTTTCCGGTTTCAGATCACAATGTACGATGTTTTTCATATGCAAATATCTCAAAGCAACTAAGATCTGAAAATATCAATGGGTTCACTGATATTAAAGACCAAATTTTGATAGGTAATTTTCATGACTTTGTGGATTGGGCAATTTCCAGTGGGCATACTTCTATAGTATAGATCAAAAGATTTCAGAAATCATGACCCAGTTAGCAGTTTGATTTTCATTGTCAAGTGTGGGAATTTTTAGGCTTGGCATATCTCTAGGGTAGATTTAATCACATGAATTCCAATTCGGATACCCCATAAAACAGGCCGTGTTCAGAAAAAAACAGGTAGGACTTTGCGGGATGTCGACTTACTTGAGAAATCAAAAATTTGGTAATTCGTTCCGGCAACCTTCCGTTTTCATTCGACAAAATCATCTCCAACATATCACCGCGTAGTTTCTCCATTACGACAAAAACTTGCTCTGGAGTTTCAAACATGTTGTACAACTTCACGATACCAGGTTGATCCAAAAACTAAAATTATCAATAGGCGAAGCAATAACAGTTAGAACAGTGTACCCATGACGTTGACGTTAAATCTTACAAAAATCAAGATATTGGCATCAAACTGTAAACATTACTTCATACTATTGAAGTAGCAGGAAATAATTGGTTCAAGATAAAAATAGAACCCATTACAATACTACAATACAATGTATAGTTATTACAACAGGTGGCACATCTAATAATTTCATCTGCCCACGACTTCCTGGGTGCATCACAAATTTCCAGCGTCCGCGTAAACAGACTATGGTAGAACAAAATATGCAGCGTAATTATAATACCTCAAGAATTTGCACTTCATGACGTAATTGGCTTTCCTCTTTGTGAGGAAATCGCATTTTGTCCACAACTTTAATAGCGACGTCGAATCCTTGTTTCCTGTGTTTTCCACCATACACAATTCCAAATTGGCCCGAACCCAGCACATCGTCAGGAAAAATCTGATAGATCTGAAGCGATGGGGGATGTTCAGAGTTCATATTTTTCTGATCTGCCACTCTCGGTAACGATAACTAGGGGACTGGTTGATTGATTGATATGCACGTCATGTAATATGTGTCAAATTGTGTATCAACGTGTCTAATGTATAATGTCCGGGTAACTTTATAAGCAGGTGAAGTTCTCTGACGCAATTAGTCAAATTTGAGTGTTGTGGGGCTGAATTACCATCCAAAAAGTCACGAACCTGACTGATATCAGTGATTTTCTCATCTTCAGGTTGTTCCCGACATAGCGACACCATCACAGATATTTCTGGAACAAAAAGCATTACCAATAAGTTGCAAAAAAAAAAGACAAACGTTGAAACAACATCTTGCATCATAATGATAATTGAAATAGTTACCACTCCAAATCTCGTGAAAATAGTGAATAAACTTTAAATAGGAGATTATGACTGTTGGAAGATGTTGCTTAGCCATCACAATATTAATGTCAAATAGTGGACCCTATAGCGGAGGATCATGTATAGAAAAAAAGTATAATATCCTCATCAATTTAATAACATTCAGCTTCGGTTTATTTAGAAGCAAGATCACAAGTGCTCAGAGTCGTGCTCCATCATCAGGGTGAAGTGAGTTATGTTGGTAGTGTGTGAAGTGGAGACAGCAGGCCAGAGTGCATCAATCCATGTACAGTAGTTTAACTTACTTCTTTTTAACGAGCTGGCATGTTGGTCTTCACTTTGTGACTCCTGCCTACTGGCAGCCACTGGCATCAATGCTTGCTTGATTACATCCAACCACTCCTTCATATTTTGTTCAACTCTAAAAATGACAAGTCAAGTGTGCTTCACAAGGCTATCAGGTACTTAACTGTGACATTATCAATGGTCAGATGTCGATGTTGCTAAAAAACTAATAACATCATAAAAGGACGCTTAATACAAGATGTTAGTGTTCAATCATCTTCTGATTGATACATTTTGAATTTAACTAATTGGCAAATACACTTGCGTTCAGATGTTCAGAAATTAACAGCCAGATTAATGATGGAAGCACAGTTCCTGGTCGAGACTGAAAATTACATAGTCCCTGGTCCCTATGTTGCAGGGACCATGAAGTGGTACTCGTGTGTCTGCGTGGAAACAATATAGATTCCTATCGTGGGTGCCATCACAACACATAGATTCTGCACATGCCACATTTTCGATTTGCAAAGAGAGAAATCAAGTTGAAACCATGAAAATTGTTTTAACACAAAATGATACAATGATGTATCTGAGGTACTTAGCACAGATAAATTCTCAGCACTCACTTGTTACTTGGGTCGTCTCGCACATACAAATGCAAGGATGACGTCTCAATTTTGAGTTGGTATGGAGGAAAACCGGGTTCCAAGTTCTTGGCAGGCACTATTTTTAATATCGAAGATAAAGATATCTCCTGCAAAAAAGGGATCTGTCACAGTCACTTTGGAGGCAAAAGAATTTCCTAATAAGGATAGATATCGTAAAGAAGATTCACTACAGATTAACATCCATCATTGGTTTATTGAGAATTGTAACATTCAAAAGCTATGGAGCTCCGCTTGTTCCTTGAGGGAAGATGAATTAAGCATGATAACAATATGATTGTTGATTGATTATCATTGATCTAATTCCTACAGTTTTTAGTTAGAACATGCCTGTCCTACTAACCTTATAGTATTTCGATCCTGTGTCCTCTTGGTAAAGCATAATTGATTTTGTGTCGACTCTCCAAAAATGGCGTTTCCTTTGCTGTCAATGTTGATCAACAAATTTCACTACATGACCCGAGCACGGGGTCAAGCAAAAATGTCTCACCATTGGGTCTTTGTTCGTGAAATGCACTAGCCATCCCTCTTTTAAAACTGTGCTTGAACGCTTTTTCGTATTGCGTAGTGATTGCACAACTCTCATCAAAGGGATGTTGTTAACAGACGGACTGAAATAACAAACATCAGTTTAGCTCTAGCATTAAAATGACACTAGTCTGACCTCATAAAACGGCACGCCAAGGTTTTAAGCAAACAAGCAGTTCACAAGGCTACAAAAATATATACCTAGCTTCCTCTGTAAGTATAGAATTGGCAAGTCAAGAAATCTCAAATTCACAATTGAAGTTTCTATAGGATGGATGTGAGTGTGACTCTTATGTAAGGTACGCTAGGCTAGTAAGCGAAAATATCCCATGGGCATGGTGGAAAGAAAGCGGCCAAAGCAAGACTTCAACCTCCAGGAATGCTCTTATTTGCGAAAGGCGATTCAACATGGAGCCTACAATATCACAGGAAGGCAATCAGCAGCAGGCGTGACTTCGACCCCCAGGAAAATTGTACTTCTATTACAGTATGGGGAGAAAGAAGATTAATCATGCATGATATCACTGAATCTACTTCACGGCCAGATGTGGCTAGTGGTCATCGCTCTCTTAGGTTCTATTGTCAAGGACATTCACAATCACTAAGCAAACTTACTCCTCTTCCATAATATCATGATTTTCTGAGATCTCTGTTTGCTCCTGTGTCAGAAAGAGACAACTCATAAATCAAGTTGGTACCATAATTCCACGAGCCAATACAAGCATTTTATAATAAACACTTCAACAATAGCCCAAGCGGATCCCACAGAGTGGCAGAAAAATCCGCTCGACAGATGACAATATTGACCATCGAGTGAAGATGTGAGCAATGAATTACATAAATGCAGGAATCCACTCGGTGGTCAGACGTAAACTTGCTGTCTCACCCTTGGATTTCTGTGTAGTGTAAATGCAGAAATCAATGGCCGAGACACGAAGTTTTTTATAAGTCTTGTACATGGATTTCTGCGATTACACATGTACATGTATCAGGAATTTAAATTCATATTTGGACTGTACAATGTCCATATCCTACCGTGATCGTGCTCGAGGTCTCACTTTGCATATCGTCAGAAATTTCCATTCCATCGAGTTCAGAATCAATGTCGGCATCCGATCCTGATATATCGGAGCCTTAAATGAATCCAAAAATTGGAAATGGTCACTTTCCTTTCTCAAATCAATCAGATTTACTCACGTCGGCTTTGATCTTCATCACCAGGACAATTGTCTGGCACATTGTGCATACATCTCTTGTGACAATTGAACTTGCAATCTGGGAGACAATTGTAGACATGTTCAGTGATTGAACGAACGCTCATGTCTGCAACACGGCAGGCAGGGATTTGGAAGCGGCCAGTTTTTCGTGGAAGCAAAAGCGCCAAAATTTTACCACTTCCAAAAACAGCTTGAATAGGCCCTGCATATCTACACAGTTTTGGTATTAATGTCGGTGTTATTAATACGTGAAATCAAGACTGGCGTCAGTTGCCGTGCTACGCAACCAGTTTTCGACGTCGGAATATCGAATTATGGTATTTACGTCTGCTAACTTGGTACGTCATTTATTGCCACGCATAATAAAATGTGCCTGACCCAGTCTGTTCTCGTAAATTTTTGTTGGAAGCGATGAAAGCAGAAGCGGAAGGCGTGAAAGCGAATCACAAATAACCGCTTCCACATCCCTGACTGCAGGTATGAGCATTCCCATTTTTCACAAAAGGCCTACAGTCACCCACGATCATCAATTTCAAGACATTAGAGAGAGACGTCAGTGCATGCCCGCTCAGTTGATGGTTCGATTCCCACCTAGTGCGTCAAACCCAAAATGCAAAAATAGGTATTCACAGCCTCCCTGCCAGGCTTCCGGCTACATAGGAATAATACGGAGGGGTCATGCAATACGGAAATGTCAACTTGTTCACACGGTGCCCAGTACGGTCTGTGGACATAATATGGAGGTGGCAAAAACTCAACTTTCCCTGACCATGGTTGGTTCGATGCCTGGCAAATGGATAACTTTGCAATGGGCATCTGGTGAAAATATTTACTGCCAAATTATGACCATTGAGAGCACTGAGGCCACTCAAAAACAGAAATAGGGCAGATTCAAAAAAGTATAGCGCCAGTCCTGAATTAATCGTCCTCATTGCCTCTTCATAAGTAAGATGTCCAGATTTGCAACATGGTACCCCAAGTGGCAAAGGATTGGCATCAAATTTGGCCTGGATTCAAGATTGGACCATCAAGCAGGATTGATTATATTTATCAGAGATTTTTTAAGGATTAATGAGTCCCTGATATTCATAATAAATAACCTACAAAATTTTATCAGATGAATACCCTTAAGGATAAAAAAGCCGTTAATTAAACATTAAAAATGGTGTAGAATGCACGAATTTGAATAAATAAATGTATGAATTTAGGGATAGACATGGATTTTGTTTCAGCTCAACAGTCCCTGATGTGAATGACAGCATCCCGAGGGACAGTGATTAAACAGCTTCTAATAAAAATTATAAGACCGCAAACACGAAGAAATCGTGTAAATTGAGGGAGCCAAAAAGCCTTTCAACAATTCTCAGGGGTGCATAATCGATTTTAAAAATCACACAAATGTGCAAACATACTAAAATCATTGGAATCGAGTAATTAATATAACATAACATATAATTTCACTTCCTAAGAATGCAATATGTACATGTACTATTACTACTATACCAGCGGGCCTTCAGTTCTTTCTGTGGTGTAATCAGAATGAGAAGAAAAAGTAAATATAAAAATAATCCACGTACCTTTGCATTTGAGTCCCTGCTTAACAAGGCCTCGTAACAGCTTTCTGCACTGTTGGCACATGGTAGGTCTGGTATACGAATGAACTTGAAATGTGTGAGGGACCTTGATTTTTGACACCGTTTCCATTGAAACTGGTCGGCATTGATAACGTTGCGACTTTCCAGTTACGCTCATTGTATGTACCAAGGAAGTGGCACTTCCAATCTGTTACATATAAATTCCAATCCTTAGAAAAGAGTGCAGCAAAAGTGTGATAAATACCTTGGGCACCAAACGATATTACTACACTAATGACAAATACGACATGAAAAATACTTACGCTGATGGTGTCATCTGCTTGTCCATTAATGAATGACGGCTTTCTGTTGCGTTTCCTTTCCAGGGTGCAATTGTTGGGGATTTTGTAAGCACACCTCTTATGATAATTTAGCCCGCAACCTGAAGATAATTTAAAAAATTCAATTGATGAAGGAAAGAAGCTCTGAAATCGTGTGAATGTTATAATTCTAAATAAACCAAAGCTGGACGTTAAATCAGTGGTGATTGTTCTTTATGATAAAAATTTAACATTTACTATAAAATTGCATTGAAGACCTTAAAACATGTGTTGAAGCGTAGTCCCATCACCACGATTGAAAAGTCTATCAAAAATTAGCTTAACATGGACAGCTGCCATTTTAAGTTTATCACTTTGCGTCGTGAATGACGATTGATCAATGCAGAAAACAAGCCATATGCCGCATCACAATTCAAAATATAATAGGAAACCAAGTTTTATATGTGTACGGGTAGCAGGGCAACATAAATACCGTATGCATTTACCTTTGCATTTTAAACCTTGCCTCACGATACCCCACAGCATTTCCCCGCAAAAATCGCAAAATGCTGGAGATCCGTATGAGTGTACGGAGAGATCGTGTGGTCTGATCTGGAGGTCGTCATCATTCATATCAGCTGAACATTATGAAATAATGTTAGAACACACGCAATGCAAATGTAGGAATGTGTATCAAATATTATTGGGGTGCTTGGGATGCTTCACTATTGTGATCTAACACAACTTGAGGCATTCAACTACCCGCACATTGTCACAAAAATATTTGCTATATATTTAGGGCAGCTAAGCTTCAAGATCAAGATCTCATCAAGCAGGGAATGTGTACAGTACAGCCATGAGCCTAAGCATGACATCGGCCAGATAAATGGGTCTAACAATTCGATATTGGTAACTTGCTGCCCTTGGTAATAAGCTTAGGAAAAAACAGTTGGTTGCAAAACCACCAGGCCTTCTAAACAGGTTCTGAAGCCTTTTCTGGAATAGTAGCAATATTAGGCCTATATCATCACTCATCATGCGATCTGTCCATATCAACTAGAAGCAAAGATCACACCTCTACTGACAAATTGAAACTAATAATTACAATTGCAAATTGGTATAACCTTAGACAAAGTGATTTACCATATAAGGTAAACCTAGACAACTCAATTGAACAACATTATACCAGGATTTCAATTGGCCAAGATGAAGTCAGCCATGAGAAAATATCAACCACTCCATACCCTAAGGCATTGCACATGCAATACTCCTCGCATTGGATTTATGTGTAATGTTGATCGAATTATATCCTCATAATGCAAGAGGTGATGAAAAGTGTACATAGTAGGACTATTAGCAGTACCGGTACTTCTAACAGGAGCAGATAATTCAGCCCATGTTTAAAACTGGAAAATGCAGCTGCTATGGATACTGGTAATAATGAAAAAATCAACAGCTGGTCACATAGCTAACATGGCACCTACACAGTGAGTAGGGTGGATGGAGGGATGGAGCAAATGTCAGCTTTTCATGATATATACCTGCATAGGTAGCATAGCTGCACACTGTCAACAAAACTGAGAATCCACTAAAATTTATTGGAATCTCAGTCACGAGCTATTCATGTATCATTCTTATCAGTTGAAGAAGATGATAATAAATTAGACTTACGGGAACTACCATTACAGGAAATTCAATTCCATTTTCACTTGAGCAAACAGAGCTAGAAACCATGTGAATTACTGTTTACTAATGTAGCTGGTCATGAGATAAGCTAGTGCACTATGCAAAATTGTAGGCTACCATATGCTAAAATCTGTTAGTCTGTTGGAATAGTGAACACACAAACCAGCGAGCAGTCTAAGGCAATAAATATTGTGTTGGTTGGATTTCATGTACTAGGCCTACCGGTATATAAAATAGCACTCTGATATGTTCTATTAAGGAGTTGATGCAACAACCATATTCATGGCATATTATACATATGTCGCAACAAAGGGCCTTTCCTATCAGAAGCCTGTATAAAAGTTCCAGTTTCACAGCTGGAATCTACCAAAACTCCAGTTAAACAGTACACATGACAACTCGTACCTATACCATGTATGAGTTGGACAATTGAGCCCAACATCGGCATGCTAAGCTCACAGAATGATCTTAATCGATTGGCCTATCAGAGTATCAGTCAACACACAAAGCATGATAAATTTCGATACAAATCACGATACCTCAATAATTACATGCAGTCAGCAAAATAGTAATCAAGTAGCCGCAATCAAAGCAATCCAACTCAAAGATTGCAAATCATAAGTCGAGTGCATATCTCATATTCTTGCACAATGTTAAAAAAAAAACAATCAAAAACGCTCACAATCCATTGCCAATGATTTGTGTGGGATTGCGAATTATATTTCGGTAAAATGTCGCGAGATTGAATCAAATATGTCCTGCAATCATGTTGGACAGACAATGCATTCCAAAGATTTCGATTCATACGTCATTGAATATCAAGCATTTTATCAAAGCGTGGACCGTGATCCCTCTTAACGCTTCGGTAAATGTATTCAATTGCCAAAATGATGTTACGATTACCACAGCAAACATGCCATTTTATGATCAGCATTGTGCCACGAGCACAGTAGACTACACATAACTAGGGATGGGCAGAGCATAGTAGACTACACACTCACTCAGCATCAATAGCAGTAGGTACTCAGACACAATTCTACATATTTAAGCAGTTCTGCTTTGACGAAAAGTCACAAATCCTACAAGGCTACAACCATTAAGAGCTAAATCACATAGGCCTAGGGCGTAGGTATATCTAGCCAAGCATTTGATTCACACTGGTCAACCAATTCAAACTAACCTATGATCAATTTAACCACACGTACGAGCTTGCGACAAGAATTGCATTTGAAAAAATACGGTCATGACATAGGCCATATAATTATATATATATACTGTTTGCATTTTGCATAATCTTGAGTAGGCCTATATACAATTCATTCTTGGGAAAGATGCTCTGCCCATCCCTAGATGTACACCTAACTCAATAGGCTACAGCACAGGATGTATGTAATACTAAATTAATGGAAAGCAGCACAGACGTTGAAAGACTGGACATCAGGTATTCACACAAATTAAAACTCCCATGCTCTTAATTACCGAAAAACCGATGCTTGCTTTTCCAAGGTCACTGCCCTTGAGAGTATAAAAATTGCAGCGGCACATTGATCGAACCTAATTCCTGATGTCCAACCTCACGAGACAAATGTGACACAGTACTAAGAAACCACAATTTCCAAAAATGAAAATAGTCAAGACAATCCAACTGTTTTTATAACGTGTGAAAAGAAATTAGTTGGTATTATAATGGCAGAATTACGACAAGTGCTCAGTTGCAATATACAAAATTTACCATCTCCTTCTAATGAGTCATGATCATCGTAGTACATGTCTAAAACAAGAACCACTCTGGTCAGTACTTTTTGCAAAATACAATAGTAGGAATGGCCAGACACAGGACTTGACTATTTAGCCTACCGCTACGTATTAGCAAGTGGATGAAGTTATCAGGCTAACTAGGCTATGATATACTGTAGATTAATAATATTTGTACACAAACGCACAGTTATTGTGTCAGCTTGTATATTACTACTGTATCAGTATTGAATAGAAGTCGTGGCAGCCATGCATAGATGCTTTACCGGTTCCTGTGCATTTTGCAAGGTGGTCTCGTATGGCTCTTGAATCTTAGTAGCTAACTCCGAACTCTAAGTTCAGTTCAACCTTAATTAACCTGAGGCAAACTTTAAGGTGAACTTAAACTTCAAGTTCAGTATTAGTTATAATACTGGTATTAGTCAAAGGGTCACACAGGACACAGCATACAAGCATACAAGTCAGCACACATTCTGCTCATATTGGTTATAGGTTACAGCTTATAGGAAAGTTGGAGGCTGCAGTCTGAATGTTACCTCATGGGAGTGTAACATGTAAAGTCACACAATGTAGCCTACTGTAGACCAACAGCTAAATTATTAGATTGAAAGGTTTCTGAGTACTCTATTCTAGCTAACCCCACAGCATTGAAAGACCAGAAGTGTTTGGCATTTCCTATTGAAAATCTGTCTTTGTTGCAACGCTAAGCACCATACCAGTGGGTCTATTGAAATATACATTGGGCTCCTAAATTTATGAAGATTTGAAATAAGAGCGTGACAGACACAGTGCCACACCCATTTTCAATATTATCGACCAACGCCCATTGTTGGCAAAGCCTGCAAGTACCATCAACAAAATACCAGACCAGGCAATATAGAATCAATAAAATGTCTGATTAATTCCATTGCAAGACACATAATTACGCACAGAATTATGAGGTAAGATTAACTGCCATTAAAAATTGTGATGAGACTAATGAATAGTTCTGCTATCAACAGTTGTCTAATAAATTTTTGGGTACAATAATTGGTATCAAGCACTCTCATCCAAGTCCTTAGGGCATAACGCAGCCCACATTACTGAAAAATATTTCAATGTGAAATATAGGCTGATTTCTAAGAATTCAAACATCAATAGTAAGGCTGGTTTACCTGTATATATATATAAATTGATAACGAACAAGTACAATTTGGAATATTTGACAAAAGTACAAAAGAAAATTTTTCAAGAATAGCAGGATGACGAAATATAGACATAATATAGCCTGCTGAAAGCTTCGCTCATTAACGAACGGCACTCCAGTCTCCAAACACTCCGGAGGAAAGCCATTTCCTATTTCCTAATGACATTTACCTACTATACATGTGGCCATGTCGGGCCTGCCGGGTGGCTTGTTGGCGGCAACATTGCATTGCTTGTATCAAATGGATTACGGTATATTATTGTACCTTGTTTATATAATATATATACCTTGTTAAGTTGTACCTTCTTTATTATATATACAGAATTTGCACACCCGACCTGACAGTAATCCAGTAACTGTATTATGAACAATGAGCATGCCAGCGTTTACTTATATATTATATCTACAGCCTTACAAGCATGCCAGGGGTCCCACCAAGATTCTCTGACCACCCATGGTTGGCAGGAATTTCACAGAAAACCTTTCAACTCATTCTAGGGTAGCATTTGTAGCCTAGGCGAAGTCACGCGTGGAGATTAACTTGAAATACAGTGGAAACATGGTGGGCGGGTCATATGAGTTTACCGCATAAAATTTGTCTTGATAGCCAATTTTCCGAGGTTCACCATTGAGGTCAGCATGACATAGGCCAATATAGTGCAATTTCATATCAAATTGCTTTGATTTTGCCTTAATCCGGTAAATTTTCTTGGAAATTTCAACACATGCTACATTATGTTTTGTTCATCTTTGAATTTGTTTTTCGCATTTTAATATCACACAACTCTGGTTAGAGAGTTGATTGGTTGATGGCATAGAAAATAGAAATAATATATTTATATACCGGTAGTGAAAATGGTGATTCTGATGAGCCAATGGGGATTATAATTATGGTACCGGTAGTAGTTTTATAAAATTTATATCAAAATATGAATGACTAAGACTAGCCCCAGTCAACTATGCTATCAGCAACCCGATCTATGGGTTACTCAATAAAGGTTTGGACGACAAGGAATGGCTACAATGCAGAAAATATTAGATCACAGATAACAACATACTGCCTACTACAAGGATCAAATTCAAACAAAAAACCAAGCCAGGATTGACTTATCTACCAATTACCCAACACTAGCCTAATAACTGCCAACACCGATTTGGCCACAAAAACAATATCCGGACTTCCAGGCTCACAGTGTCGCAGCGGACTAACCCAACAGTATGTCCAGACTAAAATCAGTTGGCATGAATATTTCATCTGCCAAGATGCATAAGATAGCAGTACATTAGTGCACTATAGGGACATATCGCACAAACACCGGGACAGGCCAATGCCAGAAATATCCATATATTATATATTTATATATATAGCTTGACAGACTCATACGTATCAGTCTAGGCTACATCTTGAATGTGTTCAAACGAAGAAAAAATGCAAGATATCAATTTTGACTGCAGTACCGACAATAAAAGTGAAAATTCATGATCAGGTTGTAACAGCTTGTAATACATTTAGGCTACATTGCTACAAGCTAATCTTACCAGATAAAATAATTTCAATCAATGATCCATCTCTAATTACATCCACATTTTGCAGAAGCGTCAAGATATTAGCTGACATATGATCATGCAGAAAAAGATGCAGCCTGTCGTCGAGTTGAGTGAAAACTGAAGCTTGTGGAAACTGCAATACGCAAAAGTCATTAAAAGCTAAAAATGGAAGCCACTTCAGAATATACATAGGCTAAAAGTACTAGCAGACATTACTTTATGGTCGAAAGGATGCAAAAGTTGAATAGGCCTCCCGCCTACCTAGGAAAAAGTTTCCTAACAGTAATTAAGTGCTGCATGATTGCCAAACTAACCAACCCACAGCTATTAAGTTAAAATTATCTCTCCTGTTACCTCAACTATGATGAAGATAAGGAGTCTCTACTATACCCGGTTTCCAAGATTTACTGGAACTCAAAATTTAGATACAGTGACTAACTGCAGAAAAATGTAAAATACTAAGATAAGAGAAATGAAAGTTAATTTTTCCATCCACACAAGCTCGACATAAAAGGCCTAGCCTACCAGTATTAGAAGTGAGTACGATTATGGTAAGGCTGGTGTTGGAGAAAAATAATCAGCTTTAGTGTCAATGTAAAATAATACCGAAATGAAAAGATGACTTGCCCAAAACTCACCAGATTTTCAATGATACTCCGCGCGACCTCTTTCAAGCTTGCTATAGAAATGTCACGTTTGTAAGCTGTCACTGGTTCACGATGAAGGCCGAATTGCAACTGGAAGTATACATGATTGGATGGATCCATACCGGTTATCTCTGATACTGTCGATAGGGAAGACCGTGTGGGCTGAACATGCTGTCCACCTGCAAAACAACATAAATTCCAACGACAGTTTCCAATAGAGCTGTTAGTAGCAAGCCTACTCACTTTTATGGGAGCTGTCCATTGCACCATATTCAGTGGCAGCAGAGCTTCCACGAATAGGTCCCATACCAGCATTACTGGGACTAGACATCTTCCCCTTCAGTAATTTAATGTTGCCTTTAAATTTCAGGATGATGACTGAAATCAAATAATAAGGTATATATATATATATTATAGATCATAGTAGGAATAATGACCAAACAGCAACGTTGTATTGTTAACCAATGCTGATGTAGGGTAATCATAGCCAGCGAAGAAGACATCGTGAAAGGAATGGGCTATCCAAATGCACACTGACCGACTCTCGATGTTCTGCCATTTTTTGACAACACCACAAGCGTGAAGGGAATAATGGAGGACAGGAATATAGTATTCAGGCAGGTCGCGGTGCGTCTGATTCCAATAATTCAATACTTTTGCTCTAACTGTATTCTTTCCAAAATTTCCTGTGGATTCCGGAAGAGTGGCGAATAGAATGTACAGTATGGCCCGTCCCAGTTTTTTAGTTGTAGTTTGGGTTATATATGACTTATTTGAAAAGTGATTCAATTTACTCATTCTCACTAAAAGAAGGGTAGTGAATGATTCATAATAACCACCATTAGCCTCACTGGATATGGTCATACAACTTTCGTTTCAGTTCATAAAACCTGACCTAACCTAGTCCTATAGGGAAAACCTTGATTGAATATCTGAACTTAACACCCATAAACAAAAAATTCCTATGATAAGGTATCAATGGGACCTCAGTGTCAGTCAGTAAATCATTTGTACACACAATGTCATGAAGTGTATTCCTTAAAATTAGGTGGCTGAGTTCGCAATGGAGAAGGCTAAACAAACTGTTGGGATAGATAAGATTGATTGACCATTATTTCCCCTTCACTCGTGTAGTTGGAACAATATGACTCGAAATTGGTAGAGCATCTCATTAAAACGGTAACTTACTCATCAAATTGTATACAGTTGGTGTGATGAGTTTGGCAAAATAGAGCTTGGCAAAGTAACCAGAGTTCCAGTCAATCTCACAGCCATAATCACAACTTCATTCTTAGCAAAACGCACCAAAAATGTCTTGGTTGTGTGGTTTTGAAGCATAGACCATTTGAACAAGGCATTATAAAACATCTACAATGGAATATTTGTTTCTGTGTTGCTTTGAGAATCCGACTGGCCCTATAATCTCCAGCATACTATCATTCATCGCATTTTTGACTCACAAAATTGGTGAGTAAGCTTCATCTTTGAAATGCATGAAGCATGAAATTACACTCTTGAAGTTGGCTTGTATTATAGCCAATTTAATACCCAAAATAGTCTTACCTAAAAGGGCAACACAAAAAAATGGGCTACACCACACTAATCCCAGGTGGCAGTGTACTTTGCTTTAGTAAAGCATTCGTTGTACAACTCCTAGTAGTCATAGCATTTCAAGCATATCCTTTATTCAGTGTATTCATGGCAACTATTTCAATGGTCTAACACTACAATACAAAATGGTTCAAAACATTTTTGCCAATCATGTACAAACTTAATAATGAATGAAAATCATTCCAACGTCCGTTAAAAATACACTAGAAGTAGGCCTATACCGGTATCGGTATATAAACTTTACACAGGTAACGCGGTATGCAGTATCTGACTTGCGCATGACAGGCTAGCAAACAGTAAACACTATCTTGCACTGAGATAATTTCATTCAACGGTATGGAATCATTATCTCGCCATACAGTCAGGCAGGCAAGTAGACAACCTCACATTTTAGCATTAAAATTAACTATGCATTACCGTGCTAATACCTCACTATTGACAGCCAATGCTCAGCAAAACAGGACATGAATAATTTATAGCCAAAATAGGAATATAATATTATTATTAAGCAGCATAAGAAAAAACGTATGATGATAAAGAAGATGCAAAAATGCGATGATTTGTAATGTATATACTAACCTTTTCTGTTCAACTTCGATGAGAAACTTTAGACATACAAACGGGTATCCTTTTAAGCATTGGTATCTACCGTGGATATCACCAAAATTTCTGTAAACGTGACACTGCTCTATATTTACAAAGGAAAATTCTATACCGGTATACAAGAAATGTAGGGATGACTATAAGATATTGTCACCACCACATGAAAGACAATGTATTCCACTATACCAGTTAGTGGAGAGGCTTGACCTAGAAAATCTACCACAGTTAAAAAGGTTATATATATATTCATGACTTAAACAGAAGTAGTAGAACGGGAGTATCGATGACTAACCTTTTAGTAAATATAGCCTAAGTATTTCTAGGAATATACATCAAGGTTTCCCAGGACAGTGACTACCGGTACTCAAACGGCACTACAAAAATCCTTTTAAACAGCAATTTTAAACAGCACTGCCATTTTCAGCACCCTAAATTGTTTGAATCTTTTATGCGCTATGCCTACACTATAATATAATGCTGTATGTGTATGCATGCTAGGCAACGAGACGGGTATTGAACCAGGGCCAACAGATATGAATTACACGTATTTGCAGTAACCTGGATTATGCAGTAGCCTATTTATTGGAGGAATACGGTGCTTGGAAATCTTGAAACTTTGACCTCTGTCTTACACTCATGGTTTTCACTGTTCATTATTATACAACAATTACAACATCATTTCTAGGCTGCCCATTTCGATAACAAATAACAGACAATTGAACACAGACTGGTTAATGACATCATCCCAATATAATGTCATTCTCTAAAAACATGCTAAGTATATTCAAAACTCTATCATTTTTTTTAACATTCTTTCACATTTAACCATAATAAACTCTACTTCACTCCGCTATGATAATAAAGTACTACTTCAATATCCATAGCACAGTGTGGTACAATGTCGAACACATACAGGTAACAAGTATGCTGCTAAGAGTATTTGACTAGCGGTGAATGAGCCGCAAAGCAGGATAAGCCTTTTCAAAAGAGAGAATAAATCATGGTAAAAATAGTTAACCTGCGAAGAATAGCGGGCCCTGTAAACTAGCCGAAAGTCATCATGTACCCTCCTATGCCAATAATTATGACAAACAAATAAAATTTGCATCTTAATTTGCTGTAGGCCTACTAGATGATGCATGTTGGGAAGAAGAGACTGAACCTGGAGTCTACATCGCCACTTTCCATACATAGTAGTCTCATGTCTGGCCTGGGAGGGAATGGTCCGGGGGTGCCAAATAGCATCAGTCATGTCTTGTATAAGTTTTGGCCAGACCCAGACTACGAATAAGGTTAGATCAAGTAACGCCAAAATAATGATACTGCAAATTTTTCAAGTTCAACAGTCCGCCATTTAGTATTGTCAACTCCAAGCCTAAACTTCAATCTAGTCTTCAAGCACGCCCTTCAACGATAAAGCTACTCGCAATGCATTGAAATACAATAGAAACGCCTCTGCCTACCCTCTTGCCTGAATGTTACATGAGTTGGGCGCTCTATCAAAACATAGCATGGCGCTTGATGCCATGCTAGAGCGAGAAAACAACACCCCTAGTAATAATAGAACACTCCAGAAAACAAACGTCGCGTTCGGCAACTCGTCAGTCGTCACGCACACAGTGAAGAAGCGCCGAAAGGCTAAATTACATATCCCACCAATCGCTCGCCCTGACGCAACGATACGGTACGACCATAGTGAACTTTGTGCGACGCACGACAGTGACGCTGTAGTGACGCTTGCGGCTCAAGCCCGCGGCGATAATATTGACTCTGGCAAAGCAGACACCGTAGGCGCGGTAGTAGGTTCCGGCCTCTATGAGTATAGGTGTTCGCATGATCAAACACCTATTTATCACGAAATTAATTCGATATTCCAGAAGTTGAAGATCGTGCTTCACATGACTACGACCCCATGCAGGATAAGAAAGATGGACATACTTTGTCAAGTAACCTAAGCCTACCGTCTGTTAAGTCTACTGCATTTTTACATTCTACCACAGCGCGCAGGACAGCACCTGTGGTGCTTTCCCGCCTTTCGTCACAATGCGCTATTGGCGGACCACGTAGTAATAGCCTATAATGTTCTCCCATTGTCCCATACCAAAGTCCCGTTCTCCGCGGTTCTCGTGAGTAAATCATGCTGCTTATTCACCAACACTGTCCAATAGACCTACAAGGCTACAACAATCTATAGCCCAGTCACCAAAAGGCACTCAAAGCCTTATTGGCCTATATAGGCCTTTAACGGCAGTAGGCTACCCAGTAACAAAAATATTTGACTTTTGTCGAAGCAGTCTTTACGATTAGAGTCCACTGTCACAATATTATATGAATTTCAATACTTCCTCTAGGCCACAAAAATTCGCAGAAAAGCGACAAACTGTTGAAAGGCCTGTGATAATCGCATAGGCCTATAGGTCCTGGTCTTACCTCCGACTCCAAGTGAATTTACGATGATGGATCGATCTTCGCGCTTTCCTCTGGATGTACTGATGGGATGCACACAACACGAGTAACAGGGCGAAGAAAAATGTTTATTCAAGGGTAGTGCCGATTGCAGATATCGTATTTATGACCCAAGGGATAAAGTGTCCAACGGTTCAACAAATATAGGGCTCTTTTATACAGGCCCTGCTATATAGGCCTATATATATATAATCATATATACCACCTTCTAAATGAAATTAAAATACACGTTCAAAGGCACGTAAAATGTTATATTAACTAAAATAGTACGACGAATAAATTCCAACTTAATTTATAGATGACTATAAAGTTTTTACCCGGCATGATCAATGCGGTCGAGAAAGAGTCCACATATCCGGGTCAGACTACCGGGAGAGTGTGGCATAGTAGGCCTAGAGGCGCAAAGATACTCTTACAGACAGACAGGTCTGGCTGTATATCACGTGTACAGCAGCCCATGTATAGAGGCCTATATAGGGTCATCCCTCACATCACGTACCTTTCCAATGTCACCCTCACTAGCCTACTAATCTACGTTTCCAAAAATATGTTACCGACTGGTATTATCCCTAATTAGTGTCAATATACTGTATATAGCTGTGTACAATTACCACATCCTAACCATACAGTCGTGCTGACTGGGAACCGATGGTTGGTAGGCCTACTAGTTTGCCAGCAACTATACCAGGGAAAACGATGGCCGCGAACAGCTGACCAACGTCAATATAAAACATCATGTTATGTTCATATATAAGTTGTACCTTTATAAATCTAATATAAGAAGCGTTATACATGACTTTTGATCAGCACCGCAATGGTTAGCCTTCGCCAATCTTACAACATAATATATATTAATAGACTACCAAATTAGTCGAGGGTGAAAAATATAGGTTCATATTTTGTTTGATCTTTGCCCTCGAAGTTGGACTCTCGTAGTCTAGGCCTACGACCTACGTGTTCATGGCCTAGGCTATATGTCTTAGGATGCGCCATAGCCCTCAACCTTCAGCATATCATCAACGCCATGGTAAGAGTAGTCTGCAATTTTCCGTCTCTATCTAGCCGATCTGTCCTCCAGATATCCGCAACGAAACATGGACAAATAAGTTGTGGTATGTCAGCAAAACTATTCGAGGTATCGCGATCTCCACACTCACCACGTCACCAAATGCGCTGTAAGTAATGTAGCATGCGCGCTGGAGAAAACTTCCTTGCAACAAGGAATAGTCGGCGAAGGCTATTTTAGTCTGAAAACTGCTGCGTGATGGAAGTTAGTGGCCCCGCCTTAAACTAAATACTACATTCAATTCTTATTTGTCATTTGTGTAACCTTCTTTCGGCCTTGACAATACGTATCGCTACTAACAATCTTTATCACTTGCGTTGCGTACACATAGTAAAATTTGTCACGCCTTGTCGAATTCGTATACCATACTACGAGCTCACAAACCATTTGCACTTTTTCCGTCGAATAATTTGGCAAAGCAACATCCTGCAACGTGTCTGTACGGTTACATGCCGACATCTCGCGGCAAGAGGTCACAAAGACTGAACTGGCATGTTCTGTAGTAGGCAGGCACTAGGCAGGCACCCAGGGGCAAAGTATTCGGAATCTAACACGCTGTCTCCTCAATAT
Organism: Botrylloides violaceus; assembly: GCA_030412335.1. Classification (NCBI taxonomy): domain Eukaryota; kingdom Metazoa; phylum Chordata; class Ascidiacea; order Stolidobranchia; family Styelidae; genus Botrylloides; species Botrylloides violaceus. The sequence continues at coordinate 613,296 of JASFYC010000825.1, read as the reverse complement.
GCATCCAATTCTAGAGTTATGGATTGCATGTATTCCATTTAGGATTGTAGTAGTTAGACGGAGAGCGGTATATGCTACCAAATATCTGACTGCTTTCGTAACTTTGCAACCGCGTGAGAGAAAGAGTGAACCAGTCGGTGATCATTACAGAATTAACTTTTATGACCAGTTTCCTAAACAGTCTACCTACGATAATACGTGATGACCTAAAACTCAAACGACGCGTCAGGAAACAGGGATGTGAAATCCTGATGCTCCCTAATTTTGTCAATTTCCTTGTTTGTGTCATCTCAGTTCACGCGTTGAATAAGTTGAGGAATTATTGTAATCATTCGTAAAGAGGGTAAGTACGCAGAAAAACCGCAATCTTGGAAGCATGACGTCATATTGTGGGGCTTTTTTTATAACTCTACCCTATTTCGGTGGATACTAAATTTAGATCTATTAATGTCGGCTAGAGCTATAAATGCACAAGTCTTTCCATCACCTATATACTAGTCCATGGAGTTACGGCGTTTCTGAACTGACACGGTAGATTGTTTTGTTCTATCGCAAATTCCGTTAGAGATATGGTGCTTTCAGGTATTGCTTCAACTGGGGTTGCCATAGCTGGCCCGAAGTTTGCTGTGGGAATGTTGATTCTGTTCGGTTATTTCATGACTGGAAAACTTTACAGTCCGCCAGAAACTATTAACTCTTCCTTACAAGGCGAAATCAAAGGAAGTTTGAATAGTATTGTCGAGTGTGGACAACCTGCTAGCCAACGTAAGAACATTTGTGTATGATATATCTCGTTTCTTTAAATTAAACTAATCTTTTTTCTGGTCATCGTCGGTAAGTCGAGAATTAGTCAACACGGCATAGTCAGGTTCGCCGTGTTGTCCGAGAACGTTTACAAAGTTTCGTTAGGTGGCATTGGTGCCGGTATAGTTGCAATTTATCGCAATTTATATCACAATTCGCTTGCAGCAATGTGGTAGTGTAATGGGGTTGTCCACGTTGTTTTCGGGTTTCGCTATAGCTCTTATAGGCAGTTTGGGGCTAGCCTATGTGTATACGTTGGGTCACAATATGGATTGTGACGCCGAAGTGACGAAGTCACTATATTTTATTTCAGAAGGCCGCGATGCCGAACGCAATTCCTGGCCGTGGATGGCGTATATATATATACAGCGACGCTTCAGTGGATTTTGCGGTGGAACTCTTATTGATTCCCAATGGATACTGACGGCTGCTCATTGCATCGTTTCGTTAATATACGCGCACATGCTTTCTTCCTCGTTTACTCATTCGTTGTCTCTGGTAAATCACAAGACTGATAGTTCACTTGGGGAGAGGGGGCAATGCTGCCACTCAAAGAGTGACTGTGAAATGACAGTTACGGCAATGAGCTATATGTATTGTTACTCTCCGATATGGCCCCTGTAAAATATTTTCTCAGGCAATACGTCACTGCCGCTGTGACGCCTGTCTAGGTTAATTTATAGGTTCATCATTGTACTTGCGGTAAGTGGTAACTGGCTTTGCTACCAAAAGCATATTGGCTATGAAGACTAAAGGACAGGATTCACTGTTGATATTGATTAATCAATCCATTTCGTTCAACTAAATTTTATTTACCGCCGCTAATTATATCGCGTCGTTCTGCTCCAGATGTATATATATTCAGCTAGCAGGGCCAATAGTGCATTAGCGTAAACAATTGTTAACAATTCTTTCGACAAGTAACGTGCAACCTCATTTCGCTTATACATTCAAAGAACTGATCCAGACGTGTTCGGAGTAATTCTCGGAGAACATGAAATTTCCGCTACTTCTGTTTCCAAGCAGCATTTAAACATATCCGCCGTTTACGTCCACTCCGATTTCTCTTACATAAAAGCCGATAACGACATCGCCCTACTTCGAGTGAGTAATAATAATGTATCGATGTAATGATAGATACCAGGCATGTCGTTGGCTATGAGTTATGGATGTTCGACAAAGTGAATGCTCGTATTCTAGTATGGTGTCCTAGCTTTAGCTTCGCTACGGTTTCGCTACAGTCTTCCCTCATTATTATTTGAGAAGTTTTCACAAGTACGAAATTCATTCGCCTCACATTTTCGATTTCAGAATGGGTTGACTTGAGTGCGTTACGTTATTCTCTAAAAATACCCTATTTAATACATTATTGCGTTGGCCCAGAGTAATCGTACATGAGCGAGGTTTCAATTGGTTAAAATACGTAAGCGTATATTCTGAAACTTGGGCGAAATTATCATCGTTCTCGTATGGTTGGAAATGCAATTTCGTCATGGTACACTGGTGCACTGAATGTGTATCCGTACGGAGTGAACATATACAGACTGTTCAACAAATTGCTTGAAGTTGTACGTGATCAACGAGAGATGACGTATTTTTACAGCGCACGACGTAGAATGCATAACTATACATCAAGATTTTCGATCCAACGTGATTGACAGCCAGGAACGGCACTAATTGACTAATTGACTTGTATCGTTTAGTTATCTCGTCCAGCGGTGTTCACAGATGAAATATACCCGGTGTGCCTTCCTAGTCAATCGGTTGTGGAGGTGTCAAAGTTTCCCTACTCTAAACGTAAATGCGCTCTTGCAGGCTGGGGAAGAACTGGAAATACATACAGGCCATGTCAGGAAAAGAATGTCTGCTTATTATTATTATTTATTTTTAGGGAGCAAAGACATCTCCGAAGTGTTGAAGGAGTTGGAAATCGAACTTTTACCACAATTTATGTGTGAGATCATCACGCGAGGCAGTCGCAGAAACTGGTACTTATATCCTGTATATGCCAACTCGACAAGATTTTGCGCTTACGGAGGTCTCGAAATAGACACGTGCACCGTAAGTTCGTAATTTCCAAATTATTCAAATTTTGCTTCTAGTAGAATTGAGAGAGGCTTGCCTTGACGCTTGAGGAAATTCTTTTTGGCAGAGTGATAGTGGAGGCCCCCATATGTGTTTGGATGAAGAAGAGCATAAATATTACCTATACGGCGTGACGTCATTTGGTCCCAAACCTTGCGGACAACTGGGATTACCTGGCATATACAGTCAAGTAAGATAAACGACTACAATAGCCATTACACATACATACAAACTAAATACAGCCAATACGAAATTATGCAAGGTTCTATACTATATGCAAATCCATGAAGCTGATCGCAAAACTTTCCATTTGAATTTAGGTTGCACGCTTCCGTAATTGGATCGACGAAATACGAGCTGCGTACAATCAGCCATGATGCGGAGGCTGATAGCACACCATCGTTTTGTGACATTTGATGAAGTGATTTCCAGAGCTCTGATTTTGTGTATATATATACTGTATAGGCTAGCTTCTTTTTATATTATATTGCTGGTACACAATATCTGTTGATTGATTGTCAGTTTGTCAGTACCGCGGGTCAAGAACGTTTACATTGAGTAGCAAATTGCGCGGCTTACTATCGGGTAGCGCAAAGGCTGAGTGAAAGGATTTCAACCCGTCCAATAAGTTATCACTCCACACGCCGGCATTTGCAAACGACAAGGGAAATTCGTTGCGGAAATATATAGCTTCTGTATTATTATGCCGACATTACATGATGCACGATGCATGATTTTTGTGATCACAGGAGGACAATGATATTTATACAACAGAGAAAGAGTACAGTGGGTTATAAATGAGCATTCTACTCACTACCTATTACCGCATTGAGTGACGGGGCACGAATCTTTTGCTAAAAGTCAATAGAACGGTTGTGCATTCAACATCCAGGTATCCAAAGCTCAGTTCGTAGCCTGTATGTTGAAAGAGATAGATACGAATTAATAGAGTTGATTTAGATACAACTAGCCGATCCCAGGTAGTAGGTAAAAGGGCCAAACCTTTTGTATATGGACACATACTAAATACAGCGGCACCGAAGAAGAAGGAACTGCTGTATAGAAGAAGATCTCTGGCAACCCGTATAGAGGTCACGACAAAAATTAACAGGATATGGGTAAAGCGGTAGACCTCTGGCAATTAGCGTAAGCAAAATTCTGACAAATGAATAGATAAGCCAGCACGAAGGGACAACACACATTTTGTGAAGTCATTTTTGAAAAAGCATATGGTTATATAATAGTTTCGATCAAAGGGATATCTTCGAGCATGTAGAAACTGTAGCTCTTACAGGAACAGGCAGTCACGTGCGAAGCGGTTTCGCATCGTTGCCTTAACATTTAACTAATCACCGCAACAGGATGTTCTTTTTGCGTGCGCGTGAATGTAGGAGATCTAACGTAATGTTACGCATTCGCCAAACTGTATAGCCTATAAGCAAATTTGAATTCTCACGTGTATGAAGACGCTCCCGTATTCCGAATATGTGGTTTGTTTATCAAGGGATTTTTGTCCTATTTGATTTCACATCACTAGCACCACTGTATTATAGAAATTAACTACATGATCAGTGACAGTTCCAATAATGTATCATCGATCGATAAAAATAGATCTTAAACGTTGAGTGATTAATATGCTGCAATGTTTTTGTTTAGCCATTCTTAGTTTTCAAATTTTTTATGTCCTTTATTCACAGACAAGAGATGGGAAATATTTAGAATCAAGGGATATTCCTGTTAGAATCGGGAAAACAAATTCTGCGTCAAAACCTTGTTTGGGGAAGTTAAAATGTGACTATAAATGGACGGAGTTAATAGATAAAAGAGAACAGATTCTACCCACCTCCGCTCTCTCTCTCTCTCTCTTCTTCTCTCTTAAGATATATCACAAGGAGGCAGAGGAAAGCGTGGAATATTTTCTAACCTAAGATAAATCTATTTCATAGGCCCATCACTACTAGGCATTGATCCCTTGCGTCACTAACCCAAGCGAGAGCAAGAAACTAAACTCCCTTTGTCTGCTTCGCCTCATTATCATATCATTAGAATAAGTTGCTAAATTTACGTAAATCGGAGCTTAGCCACCGCTCCGTTCAAAGTACAAAAACGCTTCACGTGAAATATATCCTAATGACGTAGCTCGTTTGCATAAGTGTATGAGTCAAATATTTTGAGGGTGCAAAGAAACTTTTACCCAAAATGCAAATACTTGTGATATTATGTATAGCGTCGAAGACCTTTCTGGAGCATCTGTGCGCTCCTTGTACCGCACTGTTATCTGTGATACCTACGATCGTTTGATTTGAAGCACAAACAATGACGACAGCTTTTTTATGACGCTTAATCAAGTGTTGATACGAGTCACTGAGCAAGTCTCGCATTTTATTATCAGCGTTTTCTTTTATTTTTAACTCATACTGATTATTGTTATGATGATGTCGTTTACTTCCGCTATCAAATTTGTGTTCCATATTCTGCCCTTGTACTCGGTGAAACGGTACCTTCCTGAGCTTGTGAAAATTACATCTCGATATCAAATCGGAACATGAATCTATTTCAATGAAAGCCGGATGTAACATCCTCCTGTACGCAATAGGGATTTTTATCTATAGTTTTGGTTTCCCTGATGACTGGGCAATTTATTTCATTGTGATCATGATGCAATATCTCAGCATTCTCTGCGGGCGTGTTTTAATGTTGATTTTTGCTGAAAACTTGAATATAAGGCATTGTGCATTCTCTCGACGCAGGTTTGCTGCGTGTTGTCATACATCTCCTACCGTTCATTACCTCATTAAAAATTTCTCATTTGGAAGCGCGACTGTTTCTATTTTCGGCTCATTTTAACGGGCTCATTAGCATTCATAATATTAAACAGTATTTTTAGGTACTCGCGGTAAAAGGGTGTGGAGTTGCAACCCAAAATCTGTAGAATTCATTGTTCATTTCCAATTGGTAATGGTATCGATCGAGGCGCGAGTACTAGGCCTACTACTACAAAATTACTGTTTAGTCATGGTATAACATCACCAGAATTTGAAATTCAATTTAGGGAAGATCCGTGCGCAACGGGCCGGATTGCGAAACAGGATGATAGGCATATGTTCAGCTTTGTAGCTATAGGCCAATAGATCAGGATTTGGGAACATCATAAAAATTCCAACAACAGCATACCATGATGTATCATATTACACAGAAAATCTCCGATCATATTCCGAAAGACTCACTATAATATACGTGACCGGCGATACAACCATTCCATTCCAATTCTCCATACATCCAAGTACTGTACCTTCTACATACCTCCATCGCGTCGCATCGATGCCGCGCACTCTTGCTAAATCATCATAGCTCGCAGAAAGCATGAATAAGCGTTATATAGTATCAATGTATGAACCATTATGGAAATATATGTATGTACTCTACATCAAAATCACAAGTAGTCCATATATCTGAATGAATTTTTATAAGAGAGTGAGAAAGGCATTATTTTAGAGTTTTAGATGAGTAGTTGACTATAATCTAACAATAATCCAAAAGTTGACATCTATATCTGAAACTCCATAAATTTTATTGAGTGGACGTCGCACGTGAGGTGTTTTCCGAAACTACGTACTGTTGTGACGGAAAATTCACAAACTTTCCTTCTGTTGTCAATTTTTCACATTCTTCGGAGTTAATCACGGCATAATTCACCTCGTTTATAATCATTAATCATTACAGTTGATTCATGACGTCATTTTAGCACACGCCCAGTTTGAAATAAGCAATAAACTACAGGCCGACAAGCGTGCGTGATATAATAGCTGCTGGCTCTGAAGGACGAAGCTCAGTAGCATATTCTGAATCGCGAAACTATAGGACGTTCGCTAATTTCCTTCCAATCATCATGCAGAGTGTGCTAATTACGTCATATCTTTGGACGATTTCCAAAAATATGAATCTCATTTCATGAGGATGAAATTGCATTTTTTTCCAACGTTACATATTCAAAATGCGAGGTCTTGTGAGAGGAATCCGGATTCAATGCGGTCAGTAGGGTTTAGAAGCAACTGCGTCATTACGCATACATTTACAGTATTTCGTCATCATCTATTCTATTTATAGTAGGAGCATATAGTTGTAAAATTAGGGGATGCATAAAAAGAGAATGAGTATCAAAATGATGAAAGAAAAAAGTTGATTGGCGGCAAACTTCAATAAATAGACCGCGATTTCAGTCACTTCGATCACATTGCAAATTACAAACTCCAACAAAGATCTTCAATATGATGTTAACTTCACAAGCAAGATCTCTTATCCTGTTGCTGTCTACTATATCGTTGCTACATACGCCAGCGTCTGCTGATATTCGGGACACGTTTTGGGTGGCCCTCGTACGAGGATGGAACGCAGTGCGCTGGGAATGCGGAGTTCAAAGAGGTATCGTGGAATTCTATTTTATTTGGGCCATATATATATACTTCACATATAAGAACGCAAAAATCGACTGAATTACATAAATTTACCGTTCATAGTGTTTGGTACAAAAGCTGTGCGCAATCGACAGGAGATGATGACCGAATCTTTACTAACTATTGCATTTTACCTTTTCAGAATCGCCTGTTATTACTCGACCACGACCGAGCGGAGGGAAAATATTAGGTAAGCACCGTGACTTCGTCATTAGACCTGTTGTGTTAGCACAGCACCACCCGCTTTTCGTGTTTGATTTATAAATGGGTTTGCTGAGATGGTATACTGACAAGGCGGGTCTGACGCGGGTCTGACGTCTAAAACCCACACATCTCTGCACATCCACCGGATCTATCTGATTTCATTGACACACTTGCGCTTTTTACAGGAGGTCAAGACGTGGCACAAGAAGGCAAGTGGCCATGGATGGCCTACATCTACTACTCGCAAGTAGGACGAGTAGATGGATTTTTCTGCGGAGGAACTCTCATCGATACAGAATGGATCATGACAGCTGCGCATTGCATCAAAACGTAAGTAATAAAGCGTACAATAAGACAGTCAACTAAGCTAGATCACCACACCACGGCTCATCGTCAAACCTCCCTATATGCATACACCAACGCCGCGGTCGTTTGATTAAATTTGGTTAAGCGCAGCACTCAGCGATATGTAATCACCAGTGCCGGTAGTTCAAATATCTCACAAATCAACCAAATACAATTCCAGACCAAACGATCCTCTGCAATATCGAGTGATCCTTGGAGAAAGAGACATCAAGGAATTTTCGGGGCATGAACAAGATTTCGAAGTTGCCAAAGTCGTGATGCATCCACATTTTCAAGAAACGACTTATGAAAATGACATTGCCCTAATCAAGGTAAGTCCTAAGAAGGCAGCTTTCTATATCAAGTATATCGCACCGTTTAGTAGGGAGATTTTCTCGTATTCTTTCCCATAGCCACCGCACATCATACATTAATATCATAATGTCATATTTATTCATCATCAAAGTGATATTCTCTATATGATTAACATACCTGCTAGAATTGAGAAAGCTAACTCACCTCGCGAAAAAGAATTACCTCATACGATTTCTGGTGCTGTAAGATAGCATTGAAATGTTGCTAATTAGTATCCGACTTTAGCTAAGAAAGTCAGCAGCTCATTTACAACACCTTACAATATACCCTTACTCTTAATCAGCTTGCAGCACCTGTCTCTTTCTCCTCATTTATCCGTCCACCTTGCCTTCCGCCAAACGGGTTCGAAACCGACGCTACCAGAGGCGCGACTCTTGCAGGCACTGAATGTGCTGTGTTAGGATGGGGAAGAACAGGTAAGACGAATTGATTAGCTTGTAACGAATCAGTGAACTTACACAAGCGCGCTATTCTAATTTCCAGACACGAAAATCCAATCAGACGTTCTGCAAGTCGCCAATGTGACGTTACAGCCACGATCGTTGTGCACTAGCCTTACACAAAACGACGGCTACATAGCTCCGGTAACTCATTCGTCTCCGCAGTTTTGTGCAACTGGACAGCCCGGTGTGGATACATGCTACGTAAGTTCTATACACGTCGTGCTTTTTCACGTTGTCAGCAAACTACCATAGCGAGTGTGTTAGTGCGTTAGTATGAGCCCTTGAGCCCATAAGTCGACCTAGTCTTACATGAAGTTACATTTTTCAAAATGTACTTTCAGGGTGATAGTGGTGGACCACTTCTTTGCAAGCAAGATGGCAAATACTATTTACACGGAGTTACTTCATACGGTATAGAAGAAGGATGCGCATTGGACACTCCATCCATCTACGGGCAGGTAAACCAAACGTTGGTCCGCATACAGGCAGTTATAGGCACATATCCTAAGCTCGACGTTACTATGGCTCAATTGTAATGCAATTATTCCAGGTGTCAAGATTCCGGGAATGGATCTCTCTCAATATAGTTCAAGGCTGATGAAATCCAAGTCATAAAGTCCAAGTCTTCAACGATTATTATTGCTGTGTTTTGTAGTTTCAGTTTTATATTTACGCCGCTGTAACAAATTCATGCAACGAGCCTCGATATTTTTATAGAACTTTATAACTATACGTACATTGATTTTATATACTACGAGTTTTCTTTACACTTATATTCCACTTGTAAGTTGTAACGGTATTGAAAATTCGCTGAAAAATTATCCTTCTTTGCGTTTTTTAGATATTTAATTACTATATACTATTTATTCAATATTGCAATAAAATCTTATGCTGGATGCTACATTATTGGTGTCTTCGTCTCGGAGTTTCGTGCGAATGAAAGAGTGTCAGTCTGGCGTGCATCCCATGCTTTTGGGATCTCTACCTTGGGTGTATACGAGTCTATAAGTAGCGAAATTCCACTCTGTACGGCCTTATTGTATATATGGTGCGGATAAGGTACTATATATCCCACAATCGGGGGCACGTCGCTATATTTACCAACATACGTATACATATTCATTTTCGTGGTTTGGGCTAACTGTAAACCTGAAATTTGGGGTTGGTAATCACTAATCACAATTATAATATACTCGATATCACAAAAGAGCGCACATCATATATGATCTATAGAAATAAATATAATAAGTCACCACAAATTTAACGTCCAGTCCAGTTTATTGAAATAAAGTACACAAGCTTTCGGAGCTCTGCTCCTTCATCCTTCATCCTGATCTATAGAGAAAGAGGTTGGCTTCGAATGCGGAATCCATAATTATATATCACATTTTCCGGGCCGTTGTTGAGTCGGACCTGGATCAGCCTTGAAACTTTGCGTTCAGCCAAAAGAATTTATGCGAGGTGAGATTGGAATGAACTGCTAGTTAACGAGCAGAATTTACAGAAGGCACTGGCAATGTGCTAAATAAAATAATTGAAGAGTTAGTGGAGCCGATGGCGGAAGTTTCAATAGATATTGTAAAGAAGATCACCACAGATCACCACAGATTTAGCGTCCAGCCTTAGTTTATTGAGAATTAAAACATTCCAATCTTCACCTGATGAAGGAGCGGACCTCCGAAAGCTAGTGAATGTTTTAATTCTCAATAAACTAAGGCTGGACGCTAAATCTGTGGTGATCTTCTTTACAAAATAAAATAATAAAATACGAGTGTGTCAAGATAATCACAGCCCTGCTATTCGGGAGCACAAGCAATCATGGTCAGGCGCATTCGGGCTTATCAAGATAAAATGCATTGCTATATTGTGTGTGAAGTCATCGTTCTACTAATAGCCAATGCATCAGAAAACCAGATATGAGATTGTGTGCGAGCAAAGCGAGTCACAGCGAAATACTGATGAAGTTATGACTCTCTGCGTATAGCGTGTTGCGTATATAGCGTATTGGTGCTGCAACTTGCGCAAATCGTCAAACGACTTTCGCAATTGAGCGTGATGTAATACAAAGCGAATGCCAAGTGTCTTAGCAACTTTGACGACATGTACAATTCGTTTTAAAGGCGCTACAATCAAAGGTGACATTACTCAGGAGTTGTAGTATAACTGAAACATGATTAGTTATCGGTCATTAGCGCGTGTTGAAATCGCGACCTTAATTAGCGTCATTATGCCAACGTCATTAAGTTTTATCTCTTCATGACCTGTATGCTCACAGCTCCGCGATGACGATATACTCAAGTGACAAAGCAAAATCGGCAATTTATTTTCCCCGGTGATGTGTAGGCTATATATTCCCGCGGTAGCCGGACTGACTCAAGCTTAGCTCTTAGCTTGTCCATTATGTGAGCCTAACGGATAAGTCATGAGACATTCGGTATGCAGGGGTGTGGAACCTCAATGAGGAACAAGGCTCTTTCGCGTTAATCCCAGGGTAGATTTTTATTTATGTTTTGTTTCTCACGTAACAGTTCATGGCGGTTTTGGGATCGAGGTATGCTACCTCATGAAAACATTTACATGCTATATAATTATCGTAATTATATCTCACATTTATTAACTACATGGGTGTTTATCACCATAGCCATCATGTGACATTTGTAAATAATACCGGTTCAAGCGTTTGATGCTGAGGAATAAGGGAGCGTGTGAACGCATTTAGAAACCGGCAATCGAAACATGACGTCGCTTCACAGAAAGTTCACGAGGCTCGAACTTTCATCCTCCTAAATTTCCAAATTTCCGGTTGTACGTGTATATATAGCGTGATTTGTAAGAGCACATCTCATTTTAGTCACATTCTGGCACTAACTGTAACTACAGGTCTACAGCATATAGCGGAAATGAATTCTCAATTAACTGTATTAGTAAGCCTATTGGCAACACTTCACGCAATCAACGCCGCCATCATCTTGCCAGCAAGTTTAAAATCGGAATCAACCGTTAACCCTGCAGCATGCGGGCTCGCGAACGTTAAGCAATCCCCTTTTGCCGGGCATTTTGGTAGGTCCCTGTCAGTTGCACCTGGTGAGCTCTGAGCTTATAACTAGAGTTAAATGATTATCTACAGGTGTTGCGACCTTGATACAAAATGGATACCCGTGGATGGTGAAAATTAGGACAATGAATGAAGCTGGACAGGTTTTTCGTAATTGCAGCGGTACCCTTATAAACAAGGAGTGGATCTTGACAGCGGCGAGTTGCCTTCCAAAGTAAGAATCATACTTGATTTTGTAGATTGTCACAGTACTCTGTATCATATGTTTTGTTCATTCCAGTGGAAATTCTTCGAACAATTATGTGATTACTTTGGGAGATCATAAAGTCTCCAGTAGAAGCTTATCAATTAATGTCGGTGCGGCAAAAATCATTCACCACCCGGGATACCAAGCTTTCAACCTCAAGAATGACATTGCGTTAATACAAGTGAGATACAACTTTCAAGCATTTACTTTATAATCGGCTTGTCTCTCGCCACAGCGCTTAATGTTATATAGATGGGCACGATAGTCGCCTCGATTGTTCCTACTCTTTGACGGTGGTGAGTCAGCAAAGACCTGAGCATATTGCGATATTGGTATTCTCGTGTAGATCCCCATGAAGCCTCTATACCATTGTGGCGAGGTGAATTTTACTTGCTTACGTTGAATATGAGTCGAATTTATAAGTTCATATCGATCCAATCTTATGGTTAGAATCTGAGATGCACGATTTCCTTTAAGTACGGAAAGTAGTAAGCAATAGTATGATATAATAGTATGTTATGAACCTTTATTTTGTATTTCAGCTAAACATTCCTGTTACATACGCTAACAACACGCGTCCTGCATGCGTTCCGGAACAAGATTTTCCGACAGACGCTGACAGGAATATGTTTTTCAACAACAAGTACGTAACGTACGCGGGAAAGCTATGTACAGTGCTATCGTGGGGAGAAACAGGTTTGGAAGTTTTAAGATATTAAACGTTAGAGGGCGTTGTTGATCTCATTGTTTATGTTTAGAACAAGAACAAAACGACAATATTTTGAAACATAAGCTGGTTTCGATCTATCCGCGAACGATCTGCAACCGCGTAACAAGTCTGTACCCTGGTTATTTATCCCACGTTGAATCGTCTGGTACTAGATTTTGTGCGAAGAACATAATATTGAAAGAAGCTTGCAAAGTATGTAAACCAAACTATTTAAAAGATTTATTCTTAGGTAAATTAAATTTAGAGTTAGGGAAAGTTACAAAATAACTCGCTAAGTTTTGATTCCCTTTTGTGGCCTTATCGGGCGTAAGAAAGCCAACTTTTCCACTGACAGTATGGAGAAATAGATTTATGACTCAATCTTACCAGAAATCATACTGGTACACTACGTGACAAATGAGAAGTTTCCGAGTGGAACAGTAGGCTATGAGTGGAATTACCATATCCAACTATGGTTACTGTATCATCAATATTTATTTCGGTGCCAGAATTGCATTGTGAGCTTTTGGAATAATGACCTATCATTCTGACAGAGTAAAATTGTTTAAAGATGGCCTTCCTAATTAGATTTAATGCTATACTTTTAATTATAGGCCATTAGAAATCTATTTCGACTTTCCTGAGGTAATAATTGCTACTTTCAACGAATTTGCTCCCAATATAGTAGCTGGTTATTTTTCTGAAAATCATGACTTCCATTACATAACATGCCGCGAAACGGCATACGAGTGCTGAATTTTTTTCCGAGAACTTGTTTATGAAAACGGAAACGCCTATTGGGCAAAGCTTTCTTTCTTTCCATTGTGAATTTAGTATTCTGATCCGAATTTAGGCGCGGCCTGGAGCACCCTTGTTGTGCACTGATGATTCGAATCGCTATTACCTACACGGCATCATGTCATTTGGACCGCAAAATTGTGGGCTGCGATTTAATCTGCCAGATGTGTATACAGAGGTGAGACAGCAACATATATGAAATCAAGAATGAGCAGTAAACAAAAATTATTCTTTACAGGTGGCAGCATACAGAAATTGGATAGAAGAAGAAATATTGCAAACTTAAACGCCCTTGTTGATCAGAGGTGGAGGTGGAGCGGGCTTGCATTCGGCCGAAAGCACTCAAAGCTCCGTGTACTGGAACCCTGTTTAAATTTCATCCGACTCGGACTCTGTGAACTCGACAAAAAGCTTGACCCAATACCAAGCCCGATCACACTCTGTACTTATTCTATTATTTAATTTATTTTGTTACAATATTGGTTTTTGTACGGAAAAATTTACGGTGTTTATCTAACCGACTGTTTATTCTCTACTTTGCACACGTTTTGATACTCACTTTCTCAACTCTCGTTAACGAATTGAATCCTTGGCAACGAGGCTGGTTCAGTGTTGATTATCATTTTCGCCGCCCGTGTCTTAACATCGCAGCGAGAAAGTTTCTTACGAAATGTAGGCTACATTATTTATTATCAATATTTGATCACGCAGTTTCATTGTCTGTGTTTGTGCAAATTTTGTTACTTTGAATGGAAAACGGATTTCCGGAAGCAAAATTCGATTTCTTTGAAGTATAGTCTTTGTTTGAAGACGGCGAGGCAATATAAATTGAAATTCATCGGCGCGCCTAAATTTACTCTGTGGACCATCCGTAGCCATTGTTTCGACTGTAAATTCTTCCAACCGGACAAACACCTATTAAATAAAATATATACCAAGTATTGCCTAAACCGCTTGGGAGGGTATAGGCCTAATGCTACAATGGCGCCAGCAAAGATACCAACGAAAGTCAGTCTGTCAGACTATTCACTTCACAATACGACTAAAGCTGTAGTTTCTCGCATAATCATATTAGTTATAGCCACTAACGGCACTAAGTAGTTGTTATCCATGAAAATCAAATCGGTGAATTCGGTTCAAATTGACCAGAACAACCAAGCAATATGAGTATGCTACAAGTTCGCTACAAAACTGACGGTTAGCACCTGCGTTCGTACAAAAGACTCAAATTTCAATTCACGAGAAGACATATAATGTATTCAATTCAAACTTCAATGGAGTTATCGCCACAACAATAAATATAAAAGTCATTATAAATGATGAAGATATACAGTGAGCCTATTGATTGATAATCACGCAATTTCAAGCATTCTGCATTCGCGTTGCAGAAATAATAAGTTAATATAACGAATATAACTGGGACATCAACTTATGCTATATGCCCCTGAAATGACTCGAGAGTTGAACCGGGGCGAGTGAATACGCAAATCGCATCTGTTTAGAGTCCTGACGTGTCTGTCTTGAAAGCGTCAAGATTTGATATTCACTCACTCCCGGCTTATGAATTCTTAATTCAACGTCCCGATTATTCCTGATCTTCGTATAAGTGTGCAATCCTTTGAAGCCCTGAGCTCCATCCACGTTGCCTTTTCAATCTCAATCACCTCGCCTTACATGATTGTACAATCTATTGGAAAATCCGGATGTGGCTGGAGATCGAATGAATAAGAAGCTGGCATGTTACTGCCAGCATTGATCCCTGCACTGATAGCAGATGATGCACAAGCTAGTAACTCTTTGTCTTCTCGAGTGTGTGCCAGTTCGGACAAACTAACTTGTTCAAGAGATGACATGATACGGTATATATAGATGGCACAGAGTCTTCGTAGCAATCGTATAGCCAATGTCGCAATATACTGTGTAGTACAAGTATGAATGATCATTCCGATGCCTGCAATCCTATATATACAGTTGGCCCCCTATTTCTGAGAAAGATGTTTTAATAATATCCTTTTTCCTCTATGCATGTATGGTGTGTATCAGGTGTTGTGGTTGATTTTGATCACGACCAGTCCAGGGTTTGGCAACATTAATATGGAAACTAATAAAATTATATATATATATATATATATAGCTTACACTCGCTACTATGATGCCTAATTTTAACGATCGTGCGCAAGGGCGCGTGTAGAGTCATCGCATTTACAGTTCATGAGAATCCCACGACTGGATAATATACCTTTGTATTCTATTAATTCCTAAAAAATATTTCTCTAACACGACTTGTTGAACTTTCGGTAAGCTTAATTCAAAGATAAATCAGCAGCAGCAGCATCAACACGTATTTCCGCATTTCCGGTCGGCGATTACGATACCACAAAAAACTCATCCCCCACCGAGCATATAAACATCTTGAAGTTGCAGTTTGTGACGGGCAGAGTCTCAGAAAAATCGATATTGGAAAACACAGCGTAATTTTGGAGAAAGCTTTGTCCGGGATTTTAGATCTTATCTTGGCATTTTGTAGGAGGCAGCGTGCAGGTATTCGTTCGGAGCTTAGTAACGAGGTGAATATCAGGGTGCGTGCCTCGTTTTTCTGTAAACATGATTCGAAGCGACACGAAGAAATGCAATATTCGCGATGCTTAAAATCGCCGTGCCACATACGGAACAAAAATAAACCCCAAGTCAGGTGAATCACGCGTCATCCTACTGTTGTGTCAACAACAATCACTACGCAACTATAAAGAGTAGCGTATACGACGAGGTATCGTCAGATATTTCCTGTTGCTA
Source organism: Botrylloides violaceus (assembly GCA_030412335.1). Taxonomy (NCBI): domain Eukaryota; kingdom Metazoa; phylum Chordata; class Ascidiacea; order Stolidobranchia; family Styelidae; genus Botrylloides; species Botrylloides violaceus. The sequence continues at coordinate 596,984 of JASFYC010000825.1, read as the reverse complement.
GTTCATGAATCAAGTCATGAATGATAGATGGATGATCTTCTGGATTACCCAACACATGGTGACTAAAAGAACGATTCCGGTAAGGGAACACACCTACAATGGCTCAATTCTCAAATAGGTATGGGTACTTTGCACCGTATTATTTACAAATCCAACCAAAATACGTGCCCGAAGACACCGGTTCGTAAAGGGAGTTTATAGATCAACATCATTTTGATTCATCAATCATGTACGAAGTGAATTAGTGAGAAAACGCCGATCAAAATCGTGATGATGTACGTCTAGCACGGAGTAATCGCTTCAGCTGAGGTTATTGACCGCGCAATAAATCTTCGCGCACAAATTTTGCCTGTGACGTGCCTAGAGCCATCATGTGTATAAATTTTAAGAAGTAGCAAGCCATACCAATAAAAATGATACACATATTCTGCTACAAGCCACATCAAAACACCAGAATTTACGGGTTCTTAGTATACGCTTACATGTTCAGCTGTGGAAAGCAAACCGTTTTCCTCTTAAATAAATGTAGTCAATTGTAGAGGAGCTATTTCATCTGATGTCACTATTGTTTTCGAATTCAGTGTGTTTTCAACTAGCTGTGTCTTGAATTGTGCAATCTCGCTATTTCCGGTTTATAGCCTGGATCAGTCACAACCACAACACTAAGCTGGATCATTGCAGTGCAGCGTTGCGTGTGAACAGTTCCTTACAGTAGTGATTCGACTCAGGCTGGTGACTGGATCGAGTTCAGAACGCCAGGTGTTCTGTGTATTCTACGAGTATTGCAGACTCACTTTTCCGACTTCTTGTCGGTTTGTAATAACCGTAATACACACATATCGATCGATTACGCAGAAGGAAATTCCTCAAAAGTATGTCAAAAGCCCGCACAGGAATATTTTGTCACGTCACGTCAATCACAAACCCTAATCGCTATTATCCGGGTAAAACTTATTTTTGCGGCACTGCCGCACTGCTGACGTCATTCACCATCGAAAGCAAACCATGTTTTCAAAGTAACTTGTGGTATTATGAGATAATATAAATATGAGATAGACCAATCAAAAAGAATGCACTGCAACACAAACACCAATTCGACACCGCACTTACACACGCAGGCGTTTACTACTGCGTTGGAATTTTAACTGCGTTGAATACCGTAATGTACACAAAAATACAAACAGGAGGCACTTGCGCAAAACCAAATCAATTACTGCGAGCATTAAAATTTACAAGCTACATCAGGCGGCCGTTTTCATTGAGAGCAAGATGAGCGAACGAGGATAAAAATTTATGCGATGAGTGAAAAATGCACAGTAAATGTATGGAACAGGTAATCCCGTCGTGTTGGAGTCGTAAAAACTACCATTCAAGTCACCGAGTTGAACTCGCTTAGAGCACTACTATGAGATCTGACATATTTTGCTCAAGGCTTAGGATAACCTATAATTTTCAATCTCTGGAACTCTGTGTATGGGTTTCCATAGAGGCTGACGAAGCGTTAGGACCACTTACAGGACTGCTGAGAATCCATTAGCAATTTAGCATCAAAATGTCATGACCATTTGCATTTCACCGTTTTCCAACTCATTTTTCCGCCACAGTGACATTTTCTTTCGACGCATGTTCCCAGCGTATAAATATGAGAACAGTTGTAAGGTAGCATAGAAATTACTTCGAAGTGTAATTGACACAGTTATTCGAGCGGTCGTCATTGCGTCGCGCAATTTTGACCTATACTCTCCGCGTACTTATTTGAAAGCGTGGACCGAAGTTCGTCAATATCGCAACGCAGCTTACGCAAATCCGCCAGTCGGCGGTTTACAACTTCTACAGATTGTTCCGTGATGTCGTCATCGTCTACGTCATTAATGCCGACCGATGACTGTCGGACTCCTAACAACGCGGATAAATTGGGGTCATCACCTTTTGCGGTTTGCAAAAAGACATGGGCGACGGCCTCTAAATCCCTAACCGCAACCTGAGTTTCGTTATACAGTTTTGATATCACGCGAGATGAGTCTTTACTAAGAGAACGTTCTTGTTCAAGTCGTCGAAGTTGTTCTAACAGCGACATTTTTTCATTCATAAGCTGTTGGTTTTGCGTCGTGAGTTTTGTCAATGCGGTTTGAAATTTCGTCGATGCCTGCTGCGTGTTGCTGAGTTCGTTTTTCAAAGTCTCAGACGCGTTTTCCTCTTTCTCGATTCTTTCTTCGAGTTTCGTAATGTCACGGCTGTGTTGTTTTGACAATGCGTCAATCCGTTTGTCGGCGACGGTAAGTAGTTTAGCGGCGTCCGCGTTTTCGCGTTGCAGCCGCAACAATTCGTGCGTTTTTTCTTGCAGTTCGACGCGTTCCGTCGGCTCCAAGTCTTCTTGCAGTCTCTCCAAATCGCTTACTTTCTTCGATAGCTTATCGATTTCAGCTTTTAGGAGGGCGCTGTTCTCAGCCTCTGCGCGTAAAAAGTTGTCCTTTTCGTCTAAAACGGGCGATAACTCGGCGTATTTTTGCGTTATCCTCTGCAAATCAGCCGCCAACGTCTCTCTATCAAGTAAGAGATTGTCCATGGTTTTTTTCAACGATCTACTTTCTTCTAAAGTCGGCAAATCGCCGAGGTATCTCTCGAGACTTTCGACTCGTCTTTTGTATTTTTCTACTTTTTCAAGTAAAGACTTATTTTTCTTTTTGCATTCTGAAATGATTTTATCTTTCTGTCTCAAGCACAGCTCTAATTCGTGAACTTTCCCTTCTAGTGTGCGCTTCTCGCGTGCGGCTTCCTTTTCAAAGTCAGCCAGTTGGCATTCGGTCTTGCCCAACACGCTGCGCAATTGATCAATGTTCTTTTCCCGGTCGGCTATACAATTCACTAACCGCGACCGTGACTCTATTCCGTTGATGTTTAGACTTTGCAAAGCACTCGAGGTCGAAGAATGACTTAAAGATGATCCCGAGTTATTATTCAACATGAGTTGACGCAGCGTCGCGTTAGTTTCCTTCAGCTGATGTTGCAAAGACGACACCTCTAGCCTTAATTTCAAAATCGCGGATTCTTTTTCTTCCAGCAAGGCATCCTTCACAGACAGCAATGATTGAAATTTCGTCGATCCAACACCAGTGCCTCTGGCAGAGTAGCACCCGCTGCGTGCCGACAGCGGCCCGTCATTTGCTATAGAAGATATCGGACGTGAGACGTACCTATCGGCGACATCTAAATCCAAGCCATGATGTTTCCCGTTGATTTGATGCAGCGAGTTCTTTAAGTGCATATGAGTGAGTTCCGCGAACCTCATATTCATACCTTCGTCCGATGATAAGCTCGCAGTTGACGGCGACGATCCACGAGGTGATCCTACTTCTCTGGGTGGTCCGAAATTCACGGTGGCAGGCAGGCTGTGTAGATTGTTCGATGGAAACCCGCCCGACACTGTCACATTCGGTTGAGTCGTCGCGAGGCGAAGGTACTCGGCCTTTCTCTCCGTAATTTCCTGTCCATTCACTGCCATCGAAGCGTATTATTACTCTCGTAGAAATTGGATCCGATACGTCTCAGATTTGAGATTATAAGGAGTTGATTAAAATTCTTGCCTTCGCGGGGTCAATAAAACCAATGATTCTTTCCATCCCGGACCTTCAATCACATCCTCAAAACAATTGGTTTAATCGCCAACAACTGATGAGTGAAACTCAAATATCAGTGTCTTATATTAGGAAATCTGCTAGAAAGCCCAAAAGCAACAATGACACAGGATTAATCAAGGTGGTACTAAAATATTTTGAGGATTACCGCAACAATAGACGGTCCGAAAAAACGTAAGAAGAGCTTTCAATGAATAGGGAAACAACAGGTACCAAATCAGAAAATTAAGCCTTATCCAAACACCCGGATTAGGAAATACAACAAAATAACATTATCACATTCACAACGATTGTAATTTGTCCTGACCCTCAAGACACGCGACTTAGTTTCGGTCAGCAAAGAGTTCAACGCCACCGACGTGATATTCGCACACGCCGAATCTAAACTTCAGACAGGGCGGTGTCAAAAAATCATTCCAAATATGTCAACATCGTGATTGGCACGTCATTATGGCGTAGTGCGAGGCAGATTACTATACCGATGATCTCTATTATAGGTCCGTGAAAGCGGAACAAAACAGTGTCTCTAAAGTGGCGACAAAGGAAATAACTATCTCAAATGATTACTACCTGTCGATGTAACGACCTTCGAGAACAATAATAGGGAGGGAATACATCATGTAGTTACAAGTAAGGGTAAACCACAGTAACTTTACGCGCGATTAGCACTGATACACTATGAAACGTTGGTACGATATTGAAGTACCAGATTCGGAGCTTAACCTATCGGTAATGCCTTCAGCCTTCAGCAATGAAAATAAACATCCAAGGACCAAGGTGTTTATCTCAACGCCAAAGAGTAATAGCGCTATTGTAAGGGGGGTAGACCCGTTTAGAGCAAACGTAGATTGATGAATTGCCGTTTGCTCTGCCGACATAAACTTTTCACAGCGTCAATAAACGGGACAGTACTTGCCATCTTGCTACTGAACAAACCGAAATGAAAGACTCACAACGTTATAAGTAGGAATGTTTTCGTGATTGCGTATGGAAGACCTCGAAGACGGAACGAAGCTTCAATATAAGATTATTGCGCTTGGTGCTACGCCGGATGAAATATATATTCATCCAAAGCAGCTATAAAACAGAGCGGATCGTCTCGGCGACGTGTTTCATCTCACTCCGTCACTAATGGCAACAAGATTCGTCTCCAGTATCCACTCACGGCAGAAAAATTGTCAGTATTGCATATCACCCTACAGTATTATTGCCGTAATTCGCCAATAGCTTATTATCATACCGAGATTGTAAAAGTGTAAAAGTGATATCGGCTAAAGTAGGGAATTTCGCGGCCGTGAGAACTTCACTGAAGCGTCGTGCTGAGCGATAGTCCCTTAGTCATATCGTTATAATTACTTTTGTATGATTCGAGCGGTGGCGTCAGCTGATATGTAAATGTCAACAATTACGCGGGTTTACTGAACAATAACAAGCCGTGATCCTGATATATTCGGTACATTTTACTCCGAGCCAAATCGGAGTAGATTTAGGTAAAATTCCAGCTAGTCATTTTGTTGTCTAGTCCTTCGCGAATTACTATAGAAAGGTGTTGCATCGTCTCATACTCCGTCACGAATCGAGAGTAGCAATCGTCACACAAGATACGAATGGTTCGGCTCACGTGCGCACATCGCCCACTGGCGGTCAGCTGACCACCGTGCTTCAAATACGGAGATCTGTCTACTACAGTATACGCTTATGTGCGACAAATAGTCTTATTGGATTCTTTCTACCGTAGGCTACTTGACATAACATTTAGTACACTGTGGATATACAGAATACACAATTTACGGTGTACCAAATGATTTGACCGAGTATGTTCACTCGAAATATGCACGGGTAATCTCTGAGCAAACTTGCAGAAAAGTAGGCTACAGGTTCAGATAATATGCATAAATCGTTTATTAGGCTAGGGACCATGGTTGTGACTTATTTGATTTTTAATAACAAGTCTTTTCCATCTGCTTTACAAATACCGTACAGATTTACAAGCTACTCAACGCAACAATGGATGAACATTGAACATGCACCGTGGAAACAGGTTATGAAAGTTAACGAATTGATCCTGATATCGTAAAACTAGATACCGAAGACTCTCATACAACTCTTTCAAGTTGCAGCACTTTTGGTGAAGATATGACAAAATGTCATTTATTACTACTGAAGGTTGCCATCTTGCCAAGCACATTTTTCTCAAATTTCTCACTTGACATTGATAATGTGCCAAAATAGTCTTAATGAGAGCAACAGATTGGTAACTTGATCAAAAATATCAATACTACACTGGCGGCATGAAGCCAAAGATTTTAGAAATTGTCATCCGTTGATTATTTGCTTGGCTGTCAGTATCGGAGAGTGCACAAACTTAATCCTTATTATTTAATATTTACCTGCTATCAACTTCAAAAATCATTGCATAGCCTACCAATGATATCTCATATATGGCGCCTCAATCAAACCTTCCCCTTCAGTTACTATCACAGACTACACATCAAAAGAATCAGACTAGCACCGGCACCAAATTGGTTATTTCTTACGCTCACAAACTCATGGAGCCAGTCATAATGGTGGCAGTTAATGCAGGATATCATAATATGACAAATGACTTGATCCTGCTACTGCTGTCATTGAAGCAGTATGACATGACGGTATATATACCTTATTTGCAGCATACAGCTCAGGGGGTCGGACAATAAACTCATCAATGCATCAGGAAGTTTAGGCTACTCTACCCTCTAGTATTACCATCCGGATCTGCCTATGCCAAACTTGGACTACGATGACTCGGTATATCAGACGATATATTTTGATGACATAAGGCCGTAAGCCAAAATAAATAGGCCTATAGCATTGGGCCAAAAGCTGCATAGGTGGAAATTTGATATAGGACAGAATCAGCAAGCAAAATTTGGAAATGGCTGAACTCAGTGGCAGAAGCAGAAGACTGAACGAGAGACTAATTTCAGTCTCCTAAACATACTTCCATCTACCAGTATATACTGAAAAATTTGAATAATTGGACAATGGTTGCCACTAAATGGTGAATTCAGCGTACTACAAAAATTGTTGCGGAGCCGTCCAAACTTGGTCAGGGCTTCGTTCATTCTTCCCGTCGCTCACTCCGCGTTAATAACACTAACCTTGTCAGTATATAACTCATTTCAAATATTTACAACATCCGCAGGTTAATATCGGTAATTGTGCATTGTTTGTCGTTTAGTATGACCTCTGCAAAATCGTTGACAACTAACGTGGAACGCCAAAGAAAGTAATAGATAGATACCAGTACATATAAAAAAAAACCAGATGACGCTATATGAGAGGAACCTTTTCATTTGTTGTTGACGTTGACACGAAAAGCACAGCAGTACCAGTACGGTACCAAGTCGGAGCTGGCAGGCCCCACTCCCCTATGATTGAAATAATACGTACAAACGTCTTTCCTACCTCAGCATAAACACACTGGAGACAGCCGTACAGATCTAAACTCAGAAAACATGTACACAAAATCGCAGAATGGCAAACAAGCCTTTTGAAACCCGCGTATTCAATCAAAACTATCTGATATTCAACGGCGTTCACGAAGACCCATTGTCTTTGTGGTCCGACGTCATCCATCCGTGACGCCCTCCGGAGATTATTTATGGACCGGACTCTGAAAAAAGGTTTTGAAAAATATGTGAAATGCCGGATTTATCACTTTTTTCATTTGATATAGGACTCGAATCTTAACTTGAGCGGGGTTATTTTCGGATTCCTGGTCGTTGCCCCGGATCCGGATATTTCGTAGTCCGCTTATACCCATAAAGATTGTCGAGAAAATCGTGGTTCGCAGAGGGGTTTCTAATCTAAGGTTGAACTATGGTTCAATCAATGAAAGTAACTACCTTCTCTGATTCAAGATATAGTTGAACTATGGTGAAAACATGGGAAGTAATCATTGATCACACTCTATGGTGGAAGCATCGCGCAAACCGGTTCCGCATAAATGATTCTCTTGTTACGTCAGCCGAAACACAGCCGTAGACTCGCCTGGCGCCGACACAAGTCACAACTGCGTTGTACCTTTGAAGACCAACTAGTTTAGGCAAAGCCAGTAATCCTACGTTAATTTTTTGGGGAATTGCCGCTATGAACTCGGAAAGCACCTACCACATTGATGCCAAGCTTGACGAAGACCTAAAAATGCTGGAAAACATGACGAATAACTTAAAAAAACGAGTTAATCATCTCACAGGTAAAGGTTATATATTAGAATGTGGACGTCGCCGAAACATTGACAAATTGAAAAGTAAAATTTTAGAGATAGGACGAATTATTCTGAATTAAAGGTTGAATTTTTATGTTAAACCGTACGAAAAACTACTGGATTTGCGCCGTAACAAAAGAGTGAAAGTCACGTCAATATCCAACCTGTTATCTGCCTTGCGCCGCCAGCTTTACAGTTCTTCACCACATGGCCATGCCATGCCATTGCAAGTAGCCTACTATAGTATCCATTAGACGAACTCTTACTTATTATTTCTAGTTTCCGCAAATGAATTGCTTTTAAATGTGGCTGATCGATTTCGTCCGGAGGTCGTTCTTTCTCTAAACGAAACCGAGTCCGCGCGCGATTCGTGCCAGGCCATGCTGAGAGCGAGAACTTCCGATGAATACTTTCAAGAAGAAGTCAATAAATCTACTTCAGAGTAATTTTCTATGCATTAATACGCGCACCATGCACTGGTACAGTACATTCACTACTCTTCAACATGTGTTAAAAAATTAAACCCTCAAATATTTAGTGATTTGTGTGGCGAGAGGAATTACAATTGCATGAATAATAAGAATGCTAAGTGGCATTACAAAAATAGTCGTCTGCTTGTGCTTTTTGGAGTTATTGAACTTTACGCCTGCCTACTCGATAAGTTTTGTCATGTTCCGTTTGTTAAGTTGTAAATAGAAATGGCGCCCGAATTTCAGATGCGTATTCACATTTTCAGTTTTCTGGTTGGTCGCTTGATATGTAATAGGATGGGAAGAGAAAGCAGCCACAGACGGAAAATGTGTAGAAATTAACCAGACATGACATAAAAGTATCGATATGAAAAATATAAAATTTTCGGCTCAGCAAAATGTCATCATTGTCAACATTGTCTGTAGAAACAGTGTACGCAGCTCAATTCACAAATATCTCATATCAGAAACATTTTATCAATCAATGTTTTCTTCGCCAAGTTGTGACTTCCGACTTCTGAACGCAGAGTTTTCAATATCTAAAATTACAGAATAGATAGGAGTCTAAACAATGAGATTTCACATTGAAGAGGCCGGCACAGTATTAGTGGATTGAATGGAGCAGGTCAATTATGGACAAAATCACGCTATTCACGTACGGTAGCCCTGCATTTACGCTACAGTTAATCCCGCAGGCTCCCAGTTGGTCAATGGAGACATATAAACCAAGCACTGACCTCTCCAACCACGTATGCAACAGTAGCAGCTAGCACAAAGTTATCTGTCGTAATATTTACGAGGAAGAACACAAGAATGTCAAACGACGACAATACAGATTCGTTGCCATAATACAATACATTGCCAAAGGCGCCGTCGCCAGCTGTGGAATAAACAAGACTTTTAAAGAAGCCAGCACATAGTGTTGACATCTGATACAATTGGACCAACCAGAAGTAAGTACAGCGGTTTCCGTCGCCTCTTGAAAGTTCACACGGAATATATTTTCAAGAAAGAGTTTCTCTTTAACCACGAAGTCTAAATCTTTAAGAGCCTGGCAAGGTACGGTAGTCATAAAATCATGAGTTAACTCAACTTTCGGGAAGGGAACTGTTGGTTTTATACAACAAAGAAGCTGGTATTGTCCCCCTTATGATAGACTGGCTAAATAGGGGTCAACTGCGGAGCTCCCAGAGTACGTCCGTTAAGACATAGTCCTACGCCGTTACTTATTACCCCAACGCGGCTACACAATTTTAAAACATCAAAATCAAGGTCTCCTAAATGCCGGGCCAACCCGCTCAGAAATTGGGCCGTTAACGTGGAATAAAATGTAGTATAAACGCAACTGACATGATTGAAGAAGGCTTGCAGAAACATTTTCATAGTATCGTGCACTTTCCGACTATCTTCTTCTTTTTCTGAATCCAGAGAAAAAACCAATTGTAAGGCCTAGCATGAGCAGTCAAAGGAGGAAAAACGCACCTTTGAGAAGCTGAACATTCACCTATATAAATATAATTCAGCATGTTGAAGAATGAATTCCCCCAAAACGACCATAGTTCTAATTTTACCTGCTGAAGTGGTCGGTATATTGAATCTATTTTCTGTCGCATTAGATGAGGAATCATGATTTCGAAAACTTGACCGTCGCTGCCAGAAACAAGACCTCGCCGAGGAACCAATCCTTCCTGTAAAAAGATCTTTTTGCGAAACTGCAGTACCGAATAATTAATCAAAATGAACGTGGCGTTAATTAAATAAATAGGTGATATGTCAATATATAAATGATCAGTTTTATCGCGGGTGCGACAGGAGATAAAACTGAGGGGTGCGTTACCGTGATCGGCATAGGCATAGGCTATGTGTCACACAGTATTAGAAAACAGACCTTTTCTCTTCTTATCATATAGTTCATCTCCGACATATCAACATCAGCTTTCCCATGTACAGATCTCCCATGAATGTAATATCCAAAGTTATTTTGCGACAACACGAAGATACTGACCTATAAACAAGGAAAATTCAAACATGATAGGCTTTACTACACGCTGTGAGCTATCGACGTTTGATAATTTAGTTAAACATGGGCTGAATAATTATCACCATGGGTCGCTTTAAAAAGTACAATAGATAGCCTATAGGCTAGCTTTGTATAGAATTCAACTGGTAGATAACACAATCACTTCTAACATTCACATTCATCCCTGGCGTACGCGAATAGTAAAGGGATGTAGGCTTAGGATTCCGTAATGCAAATAGGCTTACATACATTGCAAGTGGAGCATAGATCCATGAAATCCCTCATTTCATCCTTGAACATTCTTTCGTGAATACATGTGAAATAAAGCACCTGGAATTGTTTTAGAGCTTTCTTATTTACATTTCATAGTTTTCAATAGGGGTGCACTACACACCTGAGCAATAGCAAGGCATAAGTATGTCAATCCTCCGATAGCGAATCTGGTTACTGCTCCCACGTCACCAGGTTCACCAAAAGTAGGAACGATTCTGTACAAAAGCTGAAGAGCATTTTACATTTTAAAATCCAAACAGAATACATTGCAGTCACATAAAAGAAGGGACTACTCACTGAAAGAATAAACAGAACGCCAAACATTTGAAACGGCGCGCTGATTTTCCGTGAAGTCTAGTTAAGAAAAAGACTGTACAGTATTGAGGTTATCCAGAAAATTACACAATGATCGAACTTGAATCTCATTCCACTCGTTCGCGATAAGAACGCTTCTCCAAATACTGATGCTGTTGGCACCTCCATTCGACGACTGTGCTTTTTCCCAGTCAATTAGGAAGACATCCACAGTGGACTGTTCCACGATTATATAAATAACGTGCAATAGCTAAAACAAATCAATACACGGGGAGGTGAACAAAATCGATATCTAGAATATTCGCAAGATAACACATCATTACATACCTTGAATAGGAATGCGACAACTATTGCGACGACATATGTTCCACAGAAGACATACTGAGATGTGTTCGCATTAGCATCAGTCTATAAAAACGTAAACAAACAATCACCGCGGCCATGCCTCTTATATATAGAGCCATAAACAAACGAGGTTACTTACGTTGGATCCGCTGAGAAATGCAGAGTATCCCAGCCCAACGACAAGGATGACGTTTGCCAAACCTCCCATGAACCGCAGAAAGAAATACAAGAGCGTCTAAACACAAGTTGTTTAGTATGAAATTAACTCTATGCCTTGCGGACACACTTGCTAATGTTACTATAATAACTTGATAATAATAAATGGATTATAGCCTTCAATCACAAGCATGCTTATATAGGCTACATTAATGTACTCACAGTGAATTCAACATAGGGCAAGCCCTTCTTTCTCCTCCAACCACTAGTTTGAACGCATGCATCTATGAAGGCTACCGCCACTAAAACTCCAGCACCAATCTAAGGAAAGATGAATTGTGATGAATACATGCAAGCAAAGAGCATAATAATACACAAAACGCACTGCAACGCCACTTCCTATTCCAGAGCATGAGGTAGGTATCGAAGTCGCAGAAGTTACTTCGAGCGATCCCTGTTAAAAGTATGCAAGATGGGCGTGTTTAGAAAATAAACTCAATTGCGCGTAAGTGACAATCACGTATCCATATCTGAGGTAAGGACAGTTTGTGGTTGCGCAGGATAAAAGGCGATTCATGTTGTTCATAACTGTAGGCCTGACGAAATGTCACTTTTTAATCCTCATGCGCTACCCCATTGTTGTTGGGAGGTGGGTGGTTCCCAATCTGGCCCGTAATTCGCTACCGGCTGTGGAATCGGTTAACGACTGGCGACAGATCTGCTTTTCAATGCGAAGAGCTGCCAGGTCTCTACAGCTACCTCAAGCCCTATTATCTCACCGCCTCAACCGCATATTATAAGTACAAATATATAGGCTACTAACCGTTACAACTGAGCTGGTAGTGACAGTGTTATCGTCGGTAAACGTGGTACTCATTTTCCACGGACAACCCTCGTCTATCTCCGCCTATTGCCAGTTGTTATGTATCCAACGGCAATAGAGTCAAAATAATCATGGATATTTATCCGAAACTACTTCGTTGTTCGTCTTAAACACGCTGGCCAATCATTAACTCATTTGAATCTGAGCACGGACAAGCCATTTCTGGGACGCGCAGAGCAAATCAAACAACATAAAAACAACCGTTCGTCGCGAGAAATCTTCCCCTTAACGGACAGGCTTAGAAATTTCTAATTGTGGTCACGTATAAGCCGATGCCTTCACTTAGGCACCAGCTGCATTTCGGCCACGTCTCTTGCAGTCAACGAATGCTAACTTTCAATATCGTTCGACGACTCCATTTACAAAAATCCAGATATATAGTTCAATGTTCACTCACCACCTTACTCCAACCAACAACTTCGCAAGGAAAAAGACATGGAACTTATATAAAAAAATAATACTTTATTCAAATCTTGCTATATAGTTTGGTACGTTTGGTAGCGTCTACCTACTGTACGGTGTAAAGCAGCAAACTGTGTGCGAGGAGAGCACCTACGTTATAAAAAAGCCATTTACTAGATGTGATATCGAGAGACGATTAGTGTGCGCGATGCTCCTGTAGCAGACCAATTACATATAGAGCCCGAGAGGGACGGAAAATATAATAATCTAGGCGTAAGGGATTATTCACAATAACATGTTCCGGGGTATTTTAAAGAGTCAGTCGTTAATAAAACATATTTATTTATCAATCCAACCATCAACTGGATGTTTCAATACTACACAAGGATGATCCTCTCGTAACCAGTCGGGGGATTCCAAAAATGGAGATGGCTGAACATTTAGGCACAATATTGATTGCTGTGTGATTGTCAAATTTCACGAGCGTATACGCATTATGGTGTATTATTGATAGGTTAAATTATATTATAATTCTTAGAGAAATCAATTTCCACAGGTCAATCTGAATTTGTCTTCATCGCTAAAGCTTAGCTCAATGTGCGTGTGTCGACCGAAATTAAAACACGGGGTGGATCGCATCGATGATACCAGTAATTAAACTTTACCGCTTGTTAGTATCTTAGAGAAATGTACGAACTTTGGATTTGCAGTACGGTAATGATACTGTAGATCAATTACGGTATATACACTAGGTTCAAGTCAAATCGAAATCCCTATCAGCTATAACACCGGAGGAAGAAGGCTTAGGCTCGATCGTTCTTGTGCATGATTAGAAGATATAGATGCAACACATCACCCACACGTCTACGAGTATTGCATGCGGCTACTACTTGACTACAATCAACACGTATCTACTAGCAGACATTTAAATATCTAGCTTGGGAACTGTCTGCAGAAGATCATTCAACGAGTCGTCATGACGTTCCCGTTGTTCTTTCAGAGATTTTAATCTGGCTGAAAGTGACGGTCGGTCTCCAAACTCTGGAACGGAATGTTCGCGCTTATTGTTTTCCGAGACGACCTTGCTGACACCGTGATATCATAAATCACAGTATGGACACAGAACTGAAATACTTTAAGCTATCCTTATTCAGGTGCGGTGTAGCGGGACAGCCGAGAAATTATCCAGTCGCTTAAACTAAATGTGAGGTAGGATTTGTGGTGTTCACGTCGCCATTCATACCCGTATCGACATACGATCGTTCCCTGACCTAGCATCTCTTTAACTTCCCAACAATTGACGTACGAAGGCGGTACATAACGATGTGTAAGTAGGTAGCACCCACACCACCACAGCTCATCAAAACGTTCCTATGACGATTGCATATTTCGCGTAAAGGAAAAGTTTCACGGTTTGACGACATTCAATTGACTTAGAAATGGACACATTAGTGATAGCGAGGCCACTACTTACCTGAAAGATGCTTTCTTTCTTGGCTTTTAGCTAGCATGAGGTATGAGAGCATCACGCAGAACAGATGATGCAAATGCAACAAGTGAAACATTGAATGTCCATGATGGAAGATCAACGGTACAGAAGACCTTCACAACAGATCAAATTCAACATTACCACATTGAAAACATCGCTGAGGATACAGTACTTCACCAAACCTGATACAAGACAAATAAGCAAGCAATTCCTCAATCACTTCCTTTGTAAGTTTGAGGTTGTCACTCCAGGTCGACGTCTTTAACGGAATAAATGCGTATTTACAAAAGATTGGTTCACACACAATAACTCATCAACACTCACCAGAGAATCTCGTCCGAAATAGCAAGTCCCATGGCATTCCAATATGGTAGACAACATGAGATCGTATTGAGCTATTTCTTTTGTTTTAGGCGCATTAGCATTGAGAATCATTGGTATGAGCGCAACGTCTTCGACCTTGACTTTATACTCTAACAATATTATCCTCGCAGTCTCCAGTGCATTCACGTGCAAAGCATGTATCTAAAACGTGGGAATATATCAAAAAATTAAGACGCGGGTCACAGTCCTGAAAAAAAGAGAGCTTCCCCGACATTATGAGAAGTACGATGACAGAGATAATGTGTGGTGATCCAAGACAAAACCACCAAATCGTATGCAACGCAGAATGCAAAATCTAGAGTCCACACTAGAAATAAAGAAAAATTCTTTCAATCTTAACCTGTGAGCTCCAAGATAAACAATAAAGATGCAACAGTAATTTATCAGTCGGTTCATCTCGTCCTGATGAAATATTTTCTATCAGCGACAACGTCTTCTGCAAAATAAGATGACAACTCAACAAGTAGTTATTATCAATAGGTTTATTCATAAATCAAACCTGCTTGTCGTCACACGAGCTTGCCCAATCTTTACGAATTAATTGACACTTTTTAAGAATGTCGCTTTGCTTGTCAGAGTGAATTTCAGATGGTACCAATTCTGATATCGCACCGATCAGTCGAATGAGTTCACTCACATTTTTCTCGTGTACATTGATATCAGTGAATGAGATATCGTCCCATTCGTGAGCATTAGTAATTGATGTCAAATTATCCAACAAAATACTTTTATATCCAGGGTAAGGTATAAGAGATTTTGTGACGACCGATTTCTGTTCCTCAGTCAAGGAATCCAGAAAGTACACACAGAACCGTCTGATTGGCACAACATAAAGGGGTAATATTGTCATGCATTCGTTGGTGATTTTTGATGATGCTTGAGACCATTGCATGGCCAGGATATTCAAACTGACAAAATCCTCGGACTCCTCGAATTTGTCGGCTCGGTTTTGAAGTCTTGTTTCCATTATTCTCTCAACATCTTTCAGTATAAGGTTCTCTAAACTTTCAACAGCCTCACAGCTCTTCTGCAATGAACAGGAAGCAATATGTCATCACATGTGCCACGAAGGATAAAACAGCCCTATCTGACCCAGTATATACAGAAAAGTAATATGAAAAGATGCATTGCAAACTGAACCTATGGAGCGTAGTGATTTTGCACAGGTTGTTTTCATGGGTTTGCAAGTCTAAATGCGGAACATCTGTCCGACTGATAAGATGAGATGACAAGCAGCTCATGCTTCGTCCTTCTCCCTTATGTTCAGTCCTTGAGTACATATGGTGCAAGTATGACCACTGCCAGATCAAGCAGTGACGCAGTAAGCAGACCATGTTCCCTGTAGTTTGGGTTAGTTCTAACTAAGTACCAAATATCATGTTTGGCTATCTCTACGGCCATCTCAACAGAAGTTTGAAATGAGGAGATTTCAAGTCAGTATCATTTTAAACATCGTTTACATAGCAGTCTAGAGTGAAGTTCAAATTTTCAGCCTATTCAGCTCACCTTCACTATGTGTCGCCTCTGCTTTGATGTTTTTTCTAGAGAGGATTCCATCAGAATATTCTTGGCAATGTTCAGATTCAACTCACAAGCCTCTGAAAACTATCACCGAAAACAACGTAACATAAGCAACTCTAACAAATGTATTTATAATGACGAAGTGAAAACTCACCAGCTCCTTGGCACTATCAACACTATCAGCTGTGGAGCCCTTTTGATACACTTCAAGGAGACAGGAGAGCAGGTGTCTGATGATTGGATTTGTTCTAGAAAACATGCATGGCTCAAGTTTGAAAAGAGCACTACTGTCTGATTGAAAATGATAACAGTAGATCTGTTGTTGTTAGTCTATATACTACACTGGAATACTCACGATCTATTCATTGACATGTTATTATCAGCGGCTTCACCATTTGTCACAGCAGTGGCTTCTTTGTTGGCTAAAATTTGAGATGTGGGCAGAGAATCCCATGCAGTTCCAAGTACATTCGCCGTACTTTCATTATCAGATGGAAAGTTCACTAGATCAGCTTTTACTAAACTCGAATGAGCATTTTCTGACCGGACATCTTGTCTACTGCTGCTGGTCAATTCTGGGTGATTATCTTCACATAAAATAGCTTTCGACGTTGCTTGCATAGTCTCCAGTAAATTTTTCAGTGTGGTGGTGAACAGGTCTTGTTGTTCAATTCGGCCAATATCGTACAGTAATTCATTGCCGAACGCCATAGAATGAGCAGTAGTCTGGAAATGTATTTGAAGCAATGAATAAGATGAAAGTGAGTATCACAAAATGTATAGAATTATATATTCTGTGTTGCAGCATGACTTTAAGTGCAGTATATGTTGGTTTCTTACTCAACTTAGACTGCCAAAACATGAACATTTTCCTAGTAGCTCAACCTTGTGCAAAACTTACATTTTTCAATTTCTTCACATGCGACAGCACGCCATTTCGGTACACAGGCGCCGTGCTATTCGACACAACAGCAAAACCAACTTTTTCAACAAATACTCCCAGTCCAGTTACTTTATGAAGATTTTGAACAATTTTCTTGGAATCAAGATTTACAACACCTTCTGTACACGCTTCAATGCCTCTGCAAAAGGAATATACATAATTTCATGCAGTTACTAGTCATTTTGATAAACCAAGTACTTACGTAGTAGTATTTTTAATGACGTAGTCCAATAAAAATTTCAAGTCAAGAGACAACACAACAAGCTGTATCACATCATAGAATGCCATCCTCCAACGTTCTTTTATGTCCATAATTTGGTCATCTCTCAGCAAATCATTTTGATCTTTACTTTCTTGATATTCAGTAACAGCCGCAGTAACAGCCGTTGAAATGTCATCAAAACACCGGAGAACTTTATCATACTTTTTATACACTGCAGAATTTTTACAGCACGATGCTGCAAACAGAATTGTCCGCTTTAACCCACTGATGTAGTCCGAATACTTTTCTAACAAAGTAGTCATCTTTAATCCATGTTGAATCTTGCTCTGGTGCATGCTGTCTGTATCATCCAGTAGAGTAGTTGCTGGATGAATGCATTCTTCAATGAGTTCAACGAGCGGTTCCTCCATCGGTGCGAAAGTGTGAATTACTAGAACTACAATCGCATCAATTACTGGTATCATAGCAGCTTCAGACATTGCGATCAGATTGATGCATGCTTCGTTGGTTAGATTTGCATAATATTCTTTTGAGTTTTCACGGTTCCCGTAAACGTTTTCTAATTCACGAAAGCTTCTCATCATTTTTCGACATGAAGAAACCAAATTGTTGTGTGCACATTTTGACTCTGGGTTTCTAAGAACGAGAAAACGTGACATTTAGCCCATGGCCAAGAGGACAGTAAAACTAGCCAATCCCTGCAACCAAACAAATCTCATTCATACAATACATCTTAACTCAGCACAGTAAAGAAATGAATAGAATAAGCAGAGTCATATGCTAAAGCTTTAAAATGAACAGTGATGATTACCATCGCAGAATGTGATTATCAAAAGGTGGAAATGTATCCATTTGATGGTGAAAATATGCAACTGAAGATACACACGAAAGAAAATAATCTCACAGTAATGGTATTGACCATTTCGGTAGTTTGGCACATCTTAGGTCGAGTATTATTTGTGACTCGCTCAGTACAAAATTGCCCATTTTAATACGTACTATACCGGGGACACACCTCAAACAGTATCTAGAATACGACCAAAGCAAACACAAACAGAGATAAGTACATACACTTTTGATAGCCTCAGTGCTAATTCCAAGGCATATTGAATGAAAGTCTGAATCACGTAGCTCAACCCGTATATGTTCAAAGTATCTCTTTTTTCTGTTGCCAGATGATCTTTGATATGAATTAAATTTTCGTGGAAGAGACCGCATTCGACGCCAAGAAATGGAGATTTCCTCGTACTCTTCACAGCAACCTTCTTATTAATTTCTAAGACTGCTTTATACACCTACAGAAGAGAGAAATTTATAGAAATTTAAGGAATACGTGGCATGCCCAAGTCTAGCGGTCAGTGCTAATATGGAGCAAAGCAAGCAGTACGCTTACACTTTATATAATAAGGTGAATCTGGAATGTCTTTAGTATGATACAATTGAAACGGTTAGCGGCATTCATACCAGTGTCGTACCCGCATTGTGGCTTACCAAAATACGATTTCACAATGAAGTCACTTCCCAGCTGATTTATACCAGTACGATTCTTAGCTTATTCTACGATCTTCACTACATGAGATATTGCATCTTTATCATAGAATACGACTGGCGACCTGACCTGTTGAACACAGTAATCCCTTCCCTTCAAAGCTTTTGGTCTATCTGGATATTTGATAGCCATTTGAAGTGAGGTTGATAGCATAGGCAAGGATTGTCGCAATGTCGCAATAGCACAGCGTAAATCATACTGTAATCCTTTATCACTGATATCGGCACATCTTAAAACAGCCAAATTGTAGAAACTAGTCGCTGGCACCGCAAGACCACGGAAATAGTCTGAAAAGAAAATGTATATATCCCATTCAAATACAGAAAATCGTGCAATATTCTAACGCCTCACCATTAACACTTTGTAAGGTATTGGCAGCAACTAGTGAGGTCAGTGCTTTTGTCGTAGCCAAACCAAAATTTGTGATTTTTCTCACCTCTGCATCATCAATAGCCAGTAATAACAGTATCATGCACTACATTTTCAATAAGAAAATAGTATTTATCATCACATACTGATTAAAAGAAATTTTGTATTTTTAAGCTTGTTACCTGATATAAGTCTGATAGACATCCGCAAACATCCATCTGTTGAGGCATGGAGCTCTTGGTATGAATATCCGATGTATTTTTCGAGCATAAAATCTTTGAGATATAACATAGTTATTGCTAAAAATAAGTCTCTCAACCACAATATATATATCATATTTTATCAACTTACGTGACATCCGAGAACTAAACTTTCACCAGCCATCATAATATTCTGTGAGCAAAAATCGACTTCTTTTTTCACAACTGCATCATCAGGATATCTAAGAGACGCTGTTTGGTTGGCGACCTGTCAAGCAAGCAAAATTTGGTGACTCTGACAATGAAAATATCACAGCTAGTTTAAATAATTGAGATCCAAAGCAAAGTTATAAATTTTCTGCAACATTACAAGATTGCCTATGTACAGTATCTATTTTGTTAGATGAGTTACCATCGATAAATCTTTTAGACATCTTATGATATCTTCCGACATTGATAAGAGAGGGTTTATCAGCAAGCCGGAGTGGTCGCTTTGAGAAAGACCATACTCTTCTGATGTGACTATTGCAAGCTCTGTAATCTAGAATACAAACGGCATGACTAATGAAAAACAGTCAAAATGCATCTCTGTCCGTATGCAACATATTTGAAGCAAGCAAACTTTAAAGTTACCAACTACCGGTAATTAATATCTTACCCGATTCCAGAGTGGGACAAAAATCCGCCCCATCGATTCCACAGGTACCAAGGCAACACAATCCATATTTTTGGTCGCTTTCTTACCGTACCGTGCGGTGACTCAACGATAGACTATTCACTACAATAAACGTCAAATCCTACCGGTATACATAGCAGAGCAGAACAGTGATCAAATAGGCTACTACTGAATCAAAAGCGAACGCTTTGATTATAAACAATTATCTAATGAGTATGGAGGATATGGTTGGTTTCTACCTGTGTTATCTGTGGGCAAGCTTGGGCTTCCCGAGCGGAAACTATGTCACATATTTCACGAGTTGACGCCTGATATGGACGGAACCAACAAAACCGATTTGTAAAGAAAACAAACGTGGCGTCCGTAGTGACGGCATTTGGGATTTCCCCCGATGGCGCCGCTGTTGCTTCGAGAGAACTCCATGATTTAAAAACGAAGAACTAAAATATTTTCAGATAACTTAAATCACAGCCTTTACAGTAAATGCTATGGATAAATTACCCAAAGCAAAATCTAAACAACAACAACCTTAGATCGCGTCTTGCGGTATTTTCAATGCTTGCACATGCCGCCACCACCAACTGCAGACGCGACAGGCACCGGCGTTGGAATCAGTAAAATTTTGATATCCGTCCAGTTTAGTCGATCGCGTAAGAGCCTGCTATGACTGATAAATCAAAAGCTAACCCAACCATTGGGGGAAATTGGATCTTTGCGAAGGTTTCTGCAGACTGCAGGCCAGAGACAAGTACTGCTTTAAACTTAAGGCTCATGGGTGGGGCCTAGTCGCTCGCATCACAACGGCAATAGTGGGGATATTGCACATAGCGAATGATATCAGGTCAAATACAACATCGCGGTGAAGAAAACGTGTGTCAGAAAACCCCATTCGGTCTTGCCTCAAGCTCATTTAGATACCAATCTTTTCTTTCAAGTGCTTGGACTACGCTGGCAGCCAAAACTCCACAAAGCTCTCAAGGCAAATTTGACATGATAAAACCATAAAAATCGACAGTGCAATTATCGTCGTAAAATATTTTGTAGTAGTAGGAACGAACATCTATGAATGGAAACTTCATTGGCTCTGAAAACACTTTCGACCAAAACCTTCCAATAGCCCTACTGCATCATTCAATTCGCCATTCATTTTCTGAAATTGACAGTAATCTGATGCAAGTGGAATTTGCCAAAAATTGTTAAACATTTCATACACAGTAGGAAACTAATAATTTGTAGCATAGTTGGAAAAATATGAAATTGCATGCTTTGTAGCTTTTGACTATTTCCTGATATGAAGAGCCAGAGAGCAGAACAACAAGCAGCTTACTCAATTAACTGATTTACATATCCTGATTTCAGCAACTCGAAGGCTACTTCACTCACGGGAATAGGCCTACTTCGAAGCATACGTTTAACTTGTCTAAAAGTAGCATTCATAAAGTCAACCTAGAACCTCATTCATGTGCTTCATTTCTTGTCTAGTTTATTAGGAACGTTTGCAGCTAGGTCCTAGTGAAACCCGAATCTTCATGCCATCTATTTCAGCATATCCTTTTCCCCGGGCAGCCAAAGGAGCGGATTCAGGGTTTTCGAAGTTGACAAAAGCATATTTCCTTTCATAGTGCATTTTGACATTTCTGATCGGTCCGAACTTGCTGAAATATCTACATAACATATCAACTTTCATTTTCCGAGTCACATTTCCCAACCAAACAGAGTAATGTTCAACTTCTTCTAGCATCTCACTAGCAGAATCAGCAGTCCTTACATTACCGTCTGCCATAACATAAGAGCTAATTTGATTTTCCCCACATTGATGCACTATCTTGCTTGTCAAATCGCCGAATGTATCAGCAACTTGATTTTGATAATAATGCAACTTTTGTCTACCATTGGCAAATCCGTTGGTTTGGGTGTTTTCTATTTCCTCGTCATCAGAAACATAAACGTCATCAGTCACCAAATCCGTAAAGTTGCCTGCTAGTAGGTTTTCCAATGCCGATGACATATTCAGATATTTTCCAACTGCCAATGTACTTTTTTGTCGTGAGTATCCCATACATACAAGGAAGTCAACTCTAACTTCATGTAACTCGTTTTTGGCAATTTCGTTCAGTTCATCCAATACAAGTACATATTCATAAACTTTTTCCGCCTCAGAATATCTCTTCATTTTTGCTAAGACCCTGGCTTTACGCAAATGACCATTAGACAACTTCGGAGAAATCTTTATTGCACAATCCGCATCCAATAATGCCTTCTCTAAATCGTTCAGCTTCTCGTAACAATACGACCTATTGATATGAAGTAGACAGCTTGATGAATCTAAGTCAATTGCGGCAGTGAATGATGCGATAGCACCAATGTAATTTCCCCTGCCTGCATCCTCGTTTGCATGCAATGACAAAATCTGCAAAGTCTTATCTGATGCACAAGGAGAATGTCCAATATTTGATGCTTGATGCGATGCTGACTGCTCAGAATTGTCACAGTTTTTCTGAGATATATATTCATTTTGACACCTCTTACTAGCTGTCGTGGACTGGTGGACGGGCGTAACATGCATATCAACATCATGTGCTGATTGTGACTTTGACCTAGCCTTGGATATTTTATGTGGTGCATAGTCTTTTTTAGATGTGGAATGACATTCATCAATCACTGGTTTTGCATGTGTAGGCTTGCCATCATTGAGTTTTGTGGTGTCTACTGCACATACATGATCAGGACTAGACTTTTGAGAACTTATCGTTTTAGAATTTTTTTCCATTAATTTATTGTGGCTCATAGCAATGCTTGGCTCCATTTTGCAACCAGCGCCATTACGGCTACCTTTTCTTTGGGTGTATCACCATGTAGCCGTTTACCAGCATCACCATACTGGCCTGAATTGTTCATCTGAGAATTTTGCGGGTAAGGTAAAACTTTGTGACCGTGATTATTCAATCTGGGGTTAACAGGATGATTGTTAACCTCCTCGCATAGCTTAGAGATTTTTTGTTGCACCTCTCGCTCTTGGGGTGAAACGTTAAGTTCACAATCATTTGACGAGCCTTTATCAAGATGATGTATATTGTCTGCCCCTTGGGATTGTTGTGACATCTGAGGCTGTTCCTCTTGTTTGTCATGTTGAACATCAGCCGATAAAGCTTTCGGGGAATTGTTGTTTCGTTTATGAATAATAGGTTGATGTTGTTTGCCGTCTGATTTCTTTTGAATTTCCAGTTGCTTGTCTTGCTTCTCATTGTTATGATCACCTACATATTTTATAGACCTGGCTTTCTCAAAGTTATGTGATGCATGAACGATAGCAAGGCCATCTTCGGCAACATTTTCTAACATGCCCTTTTGCCTGTCCAGTGATACTACAGGATTTGAAGCTTTTTCTAAATTGGTATTCAGCGTCTCAAGTTTTTCCTCTTTCAACTCATTGCGTTGTTTTTTTAAATCTTCCTTTGCGTGTCGTTTGTTTTCTTTTTGTTTCATCTTTTTAAGTCTGTTCTTCTCAGCTTTTGACATCGTTTTATTCTGTACAAATCTATTTCCGTGCTTTTTCACAAAAGAATATTGGCTACAGTCAAATTCGTCTTCACTCGAGGACTTTTCGTCTTCATTTTTATCTCCTAGAACAATGAAAGTCCCATTCTTTGCTGTAATGGTTACAACTCTCTTCTCCTTGAAGGCTTTTCTGAAAAGCTTGAATGGGTAATCTGCTTCAATGTATACTTCATCACTAGTTCCGCTAGCGAGTCGCTTATATGCAGCACTCACCAATTCAAACATCAACAGGTCTTCCTTATTTGTGTCGATATCTTTGGGGTATATCTTATAAGAAGTCTTTTTAAATGCAAATTTGATGTGTCGCAGCGAAGCATTTGGATCAACGTCCAGGATACTTCCCGCTTTCTGTCGCGTCAGAATGAGCTTTTTCACAACTTTTTCAGCAGCGTCATCCATTATACTTTGTAGGCCTGTTGCACATACTGCATTGGAGTGGAGTGGAGAGTTTCGCTAAAAGGAACGATGCCGGAATTATTGATAACTAATCCTACGTAGTTTAGTTATCTATACCGGAATACTCTGCTCTAAAATAGGACGAATATAAACGGTAATAAAGGCATTCCATGTCGAACCTTGAGATGTCAGCAAATAGCTATTGCTGAATCATCATCCCAGGACAGACCTCCACAATTCGCACCAGCCTCAACCCCCGATCAACCCAACAGAACCCCCGAGACCACCAGCGATGCATTGTATTATACTACCGGCCCCGTCCGGTACCTGCACTTCTGGGCTCTGGCCTTCCGCTCCACCCAAGACGAATATCAACAACACGATCATCAGAGCGAAACATCTCCTCTTCGGACGTTACCCATTGAGATAAATTTTGTCATGTGCAACGGCAAACCGATAGTTCTAATTTTGCGAAAATCCGTTTCAGTCGCGAACCGCCAGGCAAGTCGGTGATGTACGGAGGCGTATGCCAGCAGCCTTCTCCCAACGGGTGCGTCAAGCTACCCTTACGGCCTACGGCCTTGTTTGTGAAATACCAGTGATTGTGATAGGCCTGCCATCAAGGCTATGGGCCTGCCTCGGAAAAACGGCTCTGGTCGAAACAGAGACTGCGTCGTGGACGGAGCTATTGTCATGAGGACGAATTCCTGTAAGAAATCGGATGTAAATCACAATTACAAACGTAACAACTGGCAATCAAGGAATAGTTTAGAAATGACAATTTCTCAATGGCTCGGAAATTGATATATTCGTTTCCGTTATTTATTGATTTTGTAGCCATATACAGCTGGATAGTGTCCTCGAAACTTTGATTACTCTTTTGTGATTCAATGATGCATAACTATTCATAGTTTCCCCAAACATGCTGGAATGAGTATGTTTACGTGTGACTTCTAATAATCAATCTATATCAGTGGATGAGGCTATATCCCCAAGGAGGATCTCCGGAAATTAAATGCATCCTATCGATGTAATGAAATGCATATAGGCCTAATTTGTATCCTGATTAGGTTTACTCCATCGCTTGTATATGCCTACTTCGCAATAAGGTGGCAAGATTATGACAATCGGCTCTTATGCGCCTATAGCCTACCGACCTCGATAAATAATCCGCCGACCCCTACTTTTGAACAGGTTTGTATATATACCGCTTATACCGGTTGCTTTGTTTCCAATTTCTTTTTGCAATAGCCTGTGAATTCCGCGTCGCAGTTTGATATAGTGTTTGAACTATTTCTAATAAACGCAATTTTATTACTAGAGCTGTAGAAACGACATAAAGTCGAATTACAAACCGCGCTACTGTATGATATTAAACGCTATTCGATATTTGCCAAACCCGCCATAATTCTAAACGATTATTTATCAATCAGTCGCATAAGTTCGCGACAAGCTTCTGTTTATAAACGTGACGATTTTGGAGTTCCAAATTGGAGTGGATGATACTTATTATGAAAAACAAACACACCTGCGACAGACAAAATGTACGTGCTAAAATCGACTCCAAGAGTCATTTAGATGATATCATATCATGTATGAGAAATATTGACAACAAAGTATGGATCACTACCGGTAAAATGTGAACGATTTCAACTGCGCGTCACGAAATCGCCGCCAATCATTTAGGCCTATGTCGAATCACAAAAATGGAGGATTCCAATGCCACAAAGTATAGAAAAACAAACTAAATATTGGTATAATAATATCATAAATGCAGCTTCAGCATATCTGGATGCACTAAATTATACAATTGTTGACAATGGATTACTTAAGAATTTCTGTTATTTTAAACGGCTACATTTCAGGCTTTACTAAATAAAATATATGACTATTCTGCAGAGGTTTCCATACTTTCAAAAGTGAGAAATTAATGTATGTAAAACAAGCCTATTATAGGTCTATTGTTCGAGACGCGTGTGTTCACTTGCGGGGTGCCAAACGATTCATACGCTCCCGACACCTGGTCTGTATACGGTCTCATGGCTCCCGGAAAAACTTCTCCGACAAAGGCTTACGTCTGTGACTATGCTGCTTAACTTCGCGTGTCGCGTGCTATAAGGGGGGAAATTCTCACAAATCGCATAGTCTGTATATACCAAGGTAAACCGATTTTCCCTAGCTAAATTTATCAAAAATATTATTTGCATCTGACGACTCAGTTTGACCTAAATTGGTGGTAGGGGTAGGCACGGGAGAATATTCAAACGTGTAAGCTAGTGACAGCTCGATAAACCGCCGTTTATAGCCAGCCCTAATAGCGATCCGTGGACTATAGTCACATAGGTTATGTTATAAGTCAAACTTGACAATACCAATGTGTGTTCTACGATTGTGACGCACCGAGGGAATTCTGACGTTCATTGTTAAGAGAATTGTACCATAGAAGGAGGCTGGACACATTATAGTCCGTTGGTCATACGGTATTGGGGTATCTCCCGCAAATAGTGATTATGAGGGGAATTCCTGTTAGATAAGGCCTTTCAATCAGACGGCTTCTAATTAGGAAGCGAAAGTGTTGTCAGGTGTATTGAACTAATATATGGCTCATTATTTGCATTTGTGAACCCGTGCTAAACTTTCGAGATTCTATCGATTCTAAATTGCAACAATTCAGCTGTCTGACACAGAAAACGTGTACTCGGCGACATAAGCAGAAAATATTACTGATAAGAATTGTTTGCAGAGCGTAAGGGAATTTTCAAGAGGGATCATGATTCGACGTTTATTGCAAGTAATGACATTTATAGCTCTATCAATGGTGATAATAATAGCTGGATATTAATGCTCTGATCTTGATAATCTGACACATATATGCGATGCCTGAATAGGCTATATGACACTGTGATGAAAGTTGATGATAATCCGAATCCTTCATTAGAAGATCACGATGGCTTTCATGGCCAAGATGAAAGCAATTGGCAAGTGTGAATAATGACAGCGATTCGAAAATGCGACACTCCAATCCGAGATACTTCCCGGGGGTGATCAATACTATAACTACTGTATATGAAACCGCTTTTGATCATGACCAAGAGCTCACAACGGAAAATAAAAGGTATCTTGTGACGGATGGCCTAGTCTCGAAACTTTTTCTTACACGTGCTACTGTGAATATTATAGACAAATGGAAAGTGTGTCCATCACCTGGGAACAGGGCCGGATACACCAAATTGTCGTCTGGTAGTCGACAAACGCTTATTCACATTGACCTACAGTTGGCTAATAAATCCGTACCTCACTCCTGGCCGTGCTCTGCTCATGCCACAATTTCGCAAAACACCGAAGCTGACTAGGTAGGGAAACTGTTTTGTCTGTAACAAGGAGATTCCCGTATGTCACTTATTTACATAGGCTATCCTCGATTATCTAATTTAGGATGAAATCCCTTCGAATTTACAGTATTGCTGGCTCCTGCTAGCTTATGGCACAGCGCATTTTAAAAAGTTGATTATAATTATCGAATGCATTGATGGCAAGCACATTAATTAGTTTCAGACATATCATGACTCGGGAGGGTCATTTGCTACTACAATAAAGCTAATATGAAGCACTTTTGAGTTATGGGTTTGACAAGCCCGATCGAAACCTAACACATACTTTCGTTGATTAGATATCGCAACGTTCATTAGGGAGATGAGCCGACGACAATAATTAATTAGGCATGATGTTAGCAGCGCTAATTTCAACCAAACGCCGATCGATCGGCCACTCCATTTTGACACCATATTGAAAGCGAATGATCCTGGATCACGCCGAGATAGCATTGCTCTATAACTAAGGAAAGTAGTGCGAAATTTGCCATTGGAATATTTAACACGAATGCGAGAGATTTTCGTTAGCGTGAAAACAAACAAACACTGTATCAAGCGAATGTTTTATATGAACACTAGCGGCATTCTTTGCTTATTTTCTCGGAATGATTAGTCAACGGCCATTTTTCTTCGTAGCGCACCTATCAGTGCGTCGTTGAAATCTTCAGTGCGGTAAAAAGAAGACAGGGTGAGATGTATGGAGGGTCAACCTTCTTCCGTTTTTCTTTTTTAAATCGATAAGACCCATTACGTCGATGAAATGTTATGGATTCCTCACTACAGTTCAGCTACCGTACCAGACTCGCTCAGCAATTTATAAGTGATGAATAGAACCAATTTGGTCAGTTCTGTTGGCACCATCGTTCAGAACGTATTAAAAATTCTAGGAAAATATATATTCTTGATGTATAAGGCAGACAGATGTAGGTGATCCGATTCAGAATGCAGTCTCATGTGCATCTGTTGGAAACATTAGATAATTTGGTTTTCTAACAGTTTTCTAACAGAATCTTAGGTTTGCATAGTGAGACAAGTCCGCAGCTTAATACAATTTCATGATGCTCAGTGCAAGAAACAAACATTCAATGAACGTTGGACTGTCACCTGGCCTGCAGAATGACTTGAGAAAAGGGGCAGATATGAACCAGTTGGGTAAACTCACTGAAAACTATTCTAAATCGACCACTGCTGATTCGAGTGACATGACACGGAATAGCGATATGATGATATCTCCCTTGCTGATGAAGGGATTTTTCAATCAACAATCAGATGAAAACTCACCGAGTCGATGTTCGTCGCGATCTGCCTCTGCATCGCCTTTCAGAGAAGTTTCGACTGTTTCTCATTCTTCATCAGACAGCGACTCACCAAAGCGAGTTACATTTCAAAACAGCTTCAATAACTTGCAGCACGATCCAGTTACGTCAAAGGGATCCACGTTTCGAATCGACGCTCTACTTTCAGCAAAGACTGAACGAAAAACACAATGTTATAAGGCATTTCAAAGCAAGATCGAGCGTTCATCATCCCCTAGGCCAACAATAAAACTAGAAAGTAGTATTTCAATTTCACGGGCCACAAAACGAAACGACAATGTGAAGGTAAAGAATGAAGGCGATGGCCGAGAAACAGACAGTGTTCAATCAAGAATGTCTTGCTCATCAGAAGATAGCAATCGTCATTTATCTCCACTTCATAAAGACAACAGCATTGCAGACTCCCCGTTAAGCTCAAAGCACCGCATCACAGACCGTCAACCGCACGGAAAAGAATCATGTGATCAGAAATGTCAGTCAGCCAATGGCAGCGAAGAAGCGAGCTCAAACTTTTACAATGATAAGATGCGTCAAAATATCAATTATCTATCCTGCGGTCCGTATCAAATGAATCCGCTAGCCTTTGTGGCTATGATGACTATGGGAAGAGAAAATCAAAATCGGATTCCTCACAACTATGAAAGAATGTCATCTAGTTCACTCGACACTAGAGACTCTATCCAACCTTCAATTTCCGGACAATATCCATTTAATCCCTTTGCATGCGGGCCTGCGAGTGTGTTCCCACGACAGCACCTCGCGGCACATCAACCACACACGCAGCCGTTTGTACAGATTCAAACTGTGAACGCGTTGGCGTCTAATCCAAGTTTTTTTGATGGACTCACACCGCACCATCCAGCTATAGATTTGATTCGAGGAAGCTCGTTTCTTCAAGGATTCGGCGACTATGCAGGTAGACAATAACTTTATGTCAAAGTTTTCAAACAATTGGGGCGATTTGCTAATATGTATTCGTTAATGGATCACTGAGATTTTCCATCGTGTTAACCTTAATTGTGCAGAGCCATTCGGCGTGTGCCATATGTGCGCGAGAAAGCTGTCAAAATTATCAACTTTCCATATGGTAATTGTCAATTGAAGACAACAGAACAATAATGAATAGGCTTTTATCGCACTATATAAATTGATTTACGGGATATTTCGATTCCGTCTTCTTTAATAAGGTTAAGAACACGCTTCTATTTGACGATCTGATAGCAGAAGGTGTGTCTCGCACCTCATCATATTTGGAACATTATTGACTTTCTTTGCTTTTGTAAGATTGTAACAATTTTTTTCAGAAAATCAGGAAAATTTGTGTTAGCGAAAACAACATTTTGCCATATGTGGAACACGGTTTTTATTTGAGCTAGGCGACAGCTCGAGCCTATAATCGCTGATTAATTACACTAAATTAATTTTTCTTTGATCATAACATGGTATCTAGGACATGATCTGTGATATCTTGAAAAGCGATTCCCACCTGTTCACAGTTTACTATCCCAACCATACGAGCAGTTAACTAAACAACGATTAGGTCAGAACTGTAAACCGTACCTTATGAAAACAGACATCGTCTTGTAACGCAACTTGAAACTCTTTCTAGGTCACATCCATCCTGGGTTACTAAGTAAATCACGTCGGCCAAGAACAGCTTTCACTTCGCAGCAACTGCTAGAGCTGGAAAAACAATTTAAACAAAATAAATATCTTTCAAGACCGAAAAGATTCGAAGTAGCAACAAACTTATGCCTCACAGAAACTCAGGTGACTGCAACTCCTTTTAACAGAAATTATAATATATAATAGGTTTATCGAAATCATTCACTCTCATTGGCATGTGTTACGAATTTTCTATCAATTTAAATAAAGTTATTTGGCTTAATTTGACGTCATCGATCGAGTGTAAGTGTAATTATAGCGTAGGCGATCGTTTCCTTGATACTAGTTCCGCCATTTTGTATCAGTTTCGCGCAGACTCATTCGTCCGATCCCCATCGCTATTTGGAGCGTTCAGAAGCCTGCTGCACCAGGCATGCCATCGCACATGCGAAGAGGTGTACGGTACTTCGTATGTCTTCGCACATTCGACGTTCAACTTCATTCCCCCACTTTTAGCCCAATATCCCCAAACACCTAGGAACATTTCACATAAGCTACACAGCATGTTTAACTCGGTATACGTAGCCTACTTACCTACTTCCTCATATTGTGCTTTAAGTGATCGGACGATTTTCACAATCAACTCGCAACACAGACTTCGAAACTATTGCAAAATCGCCATAGATACAGCCCCTCTTTTCTGCCCCAAGTCAAATTTGAGGGCGGAATCACCACCCAACGAGTAGAATCCAAGCAGTAATTTTTAGTAGATTTGCATAACGCCATTATTATACGCTCTACAGGCTACAGTCCATAGTAATATTCCTTCTTATTTCTCAGGTTAAAATATGGTTTCAAAACAGAAGAATGAAGTGGAAGCGCAGTAAAAAAGAACGCGATGAAAGTCACAATTCAACGTCTGTTAATAACTCATGAAGATCAAATGCTTGTTAATTGCGGTGTTCTAATATGTGGATTCACCCAAACCGGGTCAGAAGTGCTAAGAGAACTTTATTCTCTCTATACGGTCGTAAAAGTTCAAGTCGTACGGCCTAATACTTAAACGTTTACTGTGGTATGCATTACTTGAACTTATCGCCGAGACGGGGCGGTGCATGGTGTTGCGATGTCACTGTTGTAAACCTCAAAGCAATTACTTATTCCGATATATTCCTTGATTGTCTCGAGTTTCATTTACATCACCGAAATACACATTTTCTGATGACTAGTTGCCTTTTATCTCAATTTAAAGGTTTCTAAAGTTTTTTCTGTAGCTATGGCAGCTTGTCTTGAACAATTGCGAGAATCTGGGTGTCAGGTCGCAGATTTAACAAATCAGGAGAAATACGGACAAGTCAAAAGAACCATACGGTCGAACTCTTCCTGAGTAAGAGTTATGCATTCCCACGGCGCTTTTGTCAGGTACCAATCCTTCCCTAATGAACGGGATCTACAATTGCGCAGGGAACCTTGCACTTCACAAGCACACACATCTCAACAGTCCTTGTGAGGCATATAAATAGTTGCTAGTCAAACGTCGGCCAATTAAAGTTAGGATTGCCAGTTTTTGAATACCAATTACTAAGAGAATCGGCGTGATGAAGCATGACTACAAATCTTATGTCGGAAGACCACTGCAGCAGCTAAACCTATACGTCTCCGCAATATAGCACATAGGCAGGAAATCTGAAATCTCCAATCTCTAATAGACTTGCAGTATAAATCGCACCCATAGGCCTACCTCTGCAGTTTTAACTTCGTGCATATGGTTACGCTTGTTGTCACAACAAAAGATTCTGCTCCTCACATAAAGTTGTCGCAGTGTTACAAAACGTGATCTAATATGAATACACTGGTGGGAAAAGTCCAATAGCATTAATGGTAATAATCATGGATTGAGGGTCAGGCCAGTGCTCTAAGGGCATTCATTGAATTCGCGTATTTGCAAGTATTTGGAGCACCAGTTCTCATGCAAAAGTTCTATATAGCATGCGGTGGTGAGTTCGTAGGCTGTGATTAAAGTTCAATCGCCGGTTATGCAATTTTCGTACACCTACCAGCTATCACTCGTCATGATGGGCTGAAAATACATCGATATATTCGAAAGGGTGAAAATCACCAGTCATCATCTGACAAACCCTCTCCTAAACTAACGCTAATGCGTTGCAAGGCATCATTATGACTTGATAGGGCAGTAAAACATTCAAATATCCTATAAGGACAACATTTAATTGAGCAACTACTATATGCAGTAAGCGCATTTAAGTCAGTTTCGCATAAGCATCTTTCCCAAAGATGGTGGAAACGAAAGTGGGGCGTTTGTACGCCTCAGTTTGTGGGAAGCAAACAATCATAAACATGACGATAAAAGTTTCGCAGTATATTGTATAGACGGCATTGCAGTTACCAAAAGTGAGAATAAACTTATCGTAAGATTCGCAAGTGCCACTTGAAGTATGCAGTGAGAATTTCCACAGACCTTAGCAACATACTAACACCTGTTCCTATCTTGCGTGATAAGAAAAAGATCAATTCTAATCTATCACTAAAAGACTAAGTGTGGCAAATACAATTAATTCCTAAAGCGTATGAGAAAATCCTCATGTAACATGAAATTGAATACGGTTAGTTTCATTTGCTATTGAGCGTTTGTGTTCATACCTCCGAAATTGTTTTCATTACTAAAACGAGTTGAAAGCTTTATGATTTAGCATTGAAGTACATTAGCTGTCACGTTTTCAACAAATGAGTTCAATATTGAACAGTATTTCGTTTTAGTATTGTTTTAGTCCGAGCACAAACAGGTGCGGTAATCAGTTTTCCAACTAGATTAATTACGATTTTAAAGGATTCTTGACGGTGTGACTACGGTGGTCGTTTTAATATTGCGGCCTCAGTTCGACCTGAGCACGTTCTGTCGTGGGGAATGTGTGATATCTCCTTGTTTGCGAGTCCACCGAAATGATTTCAAGTAAACAGATCTTGAATCGTCCACAGTGTAGAAAAGAAATTTGTTGATTTAGTTCGATAGGTGAGGGGAAATATTAATAAAGCCATATTGCGCTAATGGCTGTCACTTTACTAACAAGAACTATGAGATTTTCAACATTCGTCGTACAAACTGGGCTGATTCTACCACCTGTTCCGACTCTACCAACTTTTGACCCTTTTCTTCTCCTAGCGGCGGATTAGCAATGATTTAATGATCCTGACACATTCCAGCTTTGGTCTCGTAAAAACACAGTTTCATTGAGTTGGTATGATCGAACTTAAATCATGAATAGCAAACAATACGGATGACTAATGAGAACGACGCACTTAGGCTTTTGGGCACATTGTGGTCATCAGTGTGTTACATATTGTGACCCAACCTGAAGTGAACCTACCAGCCCGCTATGGGTAATGGGTGGGTTTGGGTAGAATTCTAAATTTGTGGGTGCTGGGCACCGGAAGGGTTCGCACTAACCAATAAGCAGAATAAGGGATTTTGTCAATGTGTGACCAGGAGGCATGAGGTATATAAAGTCGGTCCGAACTTCGACTGGCTTACTTGACCTGATACAGCCTATGCAACACTCCGGTGGTTAATTGATCATGAGCCTGTATAGCGATAATCATTAAATCAGTTGAATTACTAGCGCAGATGTATGGCTATAGTGAATCGCAGAGCCCCGTCTATAGCAAGACGGTGCTCTAAGCTCATTAGGGTGCTCATAATAACTGCGGATACAGTAATACAATAAAAATCCAACGTATTGATAGGTAATTAGTTTTGTTTCATTTTATGGAGACTGTCAACCATGAGCCACTACTGAGGTCATGATAGCCAGTTCGATGTTTATAGTATACGCGATATCGATACCCTAAATTTATGTTGTTCGATCACTGTCACCACCACAATCTTCCGCACTCTCGTGATAATGACTTCCAAGCAGAAGAGGATGACATGGCGATCGCTGCAAAATTTTGTTGTAAACATTTGGGAACGACAGTGCATTTACGACATGCGCTTAAATTCTGCGTCGTTATAAAGTGGAAGTCATGTCGATGTTGATGAAGCATATTTTCCCACCTTGTTCTTGTTATTAGCAGGTAGTAGATATGAAATGGCGCGTGTGATGAGTTATCGCAATTTGCTGATAAACACTTCCCTCGTCTGACAAGATTATAGTTCAAAACATATCATATGTAATTTCCTGAAAATCAAATAAATTCTAATGACAGTCAACAGAACAGTACCCACTATTTCGGAAACAATAGTCCCACATATGTTATCCATATGTAGGCCTTCACGTGTCTACAATACGAGTTATTTAATTTCATATGACTCATAATTTAGAGTGCTAATTTACAAAGTCCTTTCGGGCGGGTGAATCGTCTCGGCTAAGACAATTCTGATACGTACGTAGGCTAGTTGCAATTATGACACCGGTCACGACTATTGTATTGTATTGTATATTTATTCACCAGCCGAGCGGCTCGCACATTTAAGCAGACAGGCAGAGAAAAGATCAAAAAGGCCAGTAAGAAGGGGATGGACCAAATGCGGTCGCTAATACCCCCCTTAATAAAATTTGACAAGTCGGTATTTAAAGTCTGAATTTAAAGGTCGAGAGAGTGGTCGAGTCAACAACACTATGAGGCAGAGAATTCCAAGTCATTATGACTCTAACAGCAAGGGAATACTTGTGACAGTCACGCCGGGCTAGAGGTAATCGAAGCTTGTACATGTTGGACCTATATAGTGCCACCGTACAAGGCCCAGGAAAAAAACGAATCGAATGGTATACATGAGAGCCCGTGGAGGATTTTATAGACCATGATCATAACCCGTCGCAGGCGACGTAACTCGAGGGAAGGTATGGATAGAGTTGCTAAACGCTGTTCATAAGGCAAATGACCCAGTCCGGGTATACGTTAGTTGAAGGCCCGTTGAACACGCTCTACTTTCTGGATGTCCTTGAGTAGATAAGGGTTCCAGACTTCAGTGCCATATTCAAGTTTAGGGCGCACATATGCTTTAAACAACTTTATCAAAAAATTGGGCTTTCTGGAGGTAAAGCAACTAAGAATCAAATTAGATGTCCGGTGGCCGGACGAAGATATTTTGTCAACGTGTTTCAAAAACTTACAATCTGTGGTCACCGTAATCGAATCGAACCGTAATCACTATATCGAATAGAAATATCTTACCCGTATATACATGTGGATGGGAATATATAGTTTACTCGGGACGTACTTCCTGCCTGGGAAACAGGAAGCCCTAACGCCTAGATTAGCCAGTCGACAGCAAAACGCTTTTGAGCATGGTGAAGAGGCACACCGGAGACCAGACATCACCCGAGAGTCAAGGTCATGGTTTCAGTGAGCCTTAAACCCGAGTTTTCCTGGTACTCATCAATGAATTGCCGCACGCATGCATTCCACGAGTTGTCTTGACCGAAATGAAGTTAAAATATGTTTCGTACGAGATCCGGCGCGGTCGTTGCCGTGACAAGAGCGACATCTCGCGGTTAGGCTCGCTACGCGATCACCGTAATCAAAGACTTTTCAACACATAAATACCCGATTTGAGTCGACACTGACGATTCTTTCTTTATATAGATTTCTTACCTACCTTTACATACAGAAGAGGTATCACTCCGATGACGAAATCCTTGGTGTGTTCACCATCTCAATGATGAAGCAAGTAGACGAACCGGTCATAAATGGGCTTAGGCCTACGTTGTGGTGTAAACTGCCAACTGTCCCATGCATCTCGCGCAACCATAGTTAACCCAAAATTTCGACATGATTCGGAACAGGCCAATTCTCACTTAAGCGAAAACGTCGGTTGGACTGTTTTTTGAAAAAGAGTAATAAAATGTCGTTATAAATTTTGAATACGAAATC
Source organism: Botrylloides violaceus (assembly GCA_030412335.1). Lineage (NCBI taxonomy): Eukaryota > Metazoa > Chordata > Ascidiacea > Stolidobranchia > Styelidae > Botrylloides > Botrylloides violaceus. The sequence goes on along the minus strand of JASFYC010000825.1, from coordinate 560,744 downwards.
AGTGGCAAAAGCGTACACCATGATTCAACGATACTAGCCAAATAGGCACGTATCCTTCGCCATGGGATGTATGAAGTCCAGTTCCATTAAATGGCATTATCACGCAGATCTCAACTACGCTGACCTGTGGGTCTCGCTCGGAAAGCATAGACGCAAAAAGCACTCTGGTGCTATGTGGAGCACTAGCTTCTACTAGCGCCCATCAAATGCAGCGTTAGCCTAGAGCATCTGACTCCATGTATTTCTACATCATGCCTTTCGCTAAAGGGATACGCTGACACTTCATATCAACGGGACAGTACCACGGATTCCCTGTAGATCTTAGGAGTCAGTCTGCAGCTTCACCCATTCGTATACAATAAATCGGTATAGATCAACTACGCCAAATGTGACAAAAGACTTATATATTTTAAAGAATATCCTGTCAGGTCTCGCTACCGGGAATGCCTTCCTTTACTTACGACTTGCTAAACACGAAACCAAACCAGCGAGTTAAATCGGCAAACTATCACAGGGCGGCGTGGAACAAGATCAAAACCTGAGTAAACTAGCACTAGCAAAAGATTCTGACACCAAGTAAGTCTATATAAGCATACTGAAAGAAAACTGACTAAACCGCGATGCTAAAAACGAAACTCCCGTGTAGTCCGTGCAGTCCTAATCTGTTCTACGGGTTACTACTGTCGACTTATTAGCTTCTCTTCTCACTTCGCCTAATCAAGCGACTAATTATGGAGCGAGGCGTCCGACGACATCTACGTTGCGTTAGTAGACATATTAACTGCGAAAAGGCCCGCCGCTATCCTAATTGATTATTATTCGCTTTTCGTGACCAATTAAGTCAACTTCGCTCGTGAGACGATTCGGGCACACCAAGGTGAGATCGCATTCAATATATTCGTTAGTTCATTCGCAGAGGGGCGTCACATCGCCCAAACTGTACAACCCTGAAACTGAAGGAAGTATGTTCATGTCTAATACGTGATTACTGAAGCAACATGATTGTCTTATGCACATCTGACAGCCCGGGACTTTCGTTGACGCGAATGTGATGCATTGCGAATCGCCGCGCTGCCATTACCCACGGATTCATTAATTAGTCACTGGGTGCCACTTTAAAACCATTTACGACCTACATGAGGCGACAATCTCAAGAGACTAAGAGAAATTGGCACCAGCGACAGGCCTACTTGGATTATACAATTTCACCCTGGTTTCGTTCCGATACAACCGCACTCCCGTTCTCTTCCGTTTCAGTCACCTTGAGAAAGGCTGCAACCTAGAAAGAGTCTTTCCATTTGACTTCTCGAACCACAAGCCCAAGTTATCCAAATTGATTGCTGTTCAACAACCGCCAAGACCAGACAAAATGGAGAAAGGCAAACATGAAAACCCCTTCTGACATGAGATGGGTGGGTGTAAGTTGTGGTGACGACTCTGCAGGCGGTTTTGCTAATTTATTAAAATTTACCGATCCGCTGAACTGAATCGTGAAAGAATACTGGAATTTACGAAAAGTAGTAGTGGTAATAATAATAATAATAATATTGTCAACGGTAACAATTATATCGAATAAAAATAGAAAAGGACGATATTAAAAACAACAATATTAATGTTGGCCTAGACAATGTGACAATGACATTTTGTTTCGATTTCGGTCACTTGCAGCAATTACGCTCTTCTACACGATTTCACGAGTTGAATTATCGGTGCAATCTGGAACACGGCCATCATTTTGTCTTTCTACAAGGCGAGTGCTACGGATCTATGTCGACCTTGCCCCCATTTCTCAGTCAGAAAATTGCGAGGGTCCCGGCTTGGCTCACATGCGGGTTTGTCGGGGCTTTCGGATAGAACGCCACACGTTATATGGCACTCACATTGCCTTGTTAGAGCTATGCCTGGTCCATGTATATATTTGCCACGGATGGACCATGCCCTTTCGCACTCAGGCTAGATATAGCTTAAATAAGGCTGTACATGGCGGAATTACGGCCACCTGTACGCGGGTCGATGTTGCGTTTGAATACCCTTCGCGACACATGGTCAACCGAATGCCATGTGCAATCGTGGCCTCGTGCCATACGTAGGCCGCACGGAAATTTGTGATTGGGTGGCAGTAGGTTCAAGCCATGCGACGTCCAGCGTAGGCTACTGAGGCTTGCTTTTCACGTCTGCTGTGATTGCACTGGGCGGTCGACAACTCTAATAACGCGTACAAAGCCTTCTCATGGCACAGCCATGGTATGCTCGATACGGCGGTGTCTCCGTTTCCGCCATTTCTGATCAATGCGTCCCTTCGTCTTGCTAACACGGATGACCCAGCATATGTGAGGCAAGATCGCTCGGATTCACTAGAGCGGGACCATTCTGGCCGGCGTGATGACCGTGCGAATGTCCGAGTCCCGCACCTGGATGATGAGGCATCATCATTGCCGCTGCTGCCGCGGCATGTGGGTGGTGATATTGTCCAGGTAGTAGAGCCATGGCTTGAGTGTGTACAGGAGGCGGACGTAACTGGTGAGATAACGCACTAGCGCTTGCCGCATGGTGGTGATGGTGAGATGGCGAAACGGTTACTGAAGGATTAAACGACATGTTGCGGGTAGCCATCATATCGGCGGCTTGCATACCTAAATGGAGTATAACAAATATTCATTTTGCGTCAGTAAAAATATCAAAGCAATCCGTGAAACTTACCAGACGGCCATCCATATTGCAACGGCATATGCGGTCCTTGACCATCCATTAAAAACCCACCCATCGGCTGTCCGTCAGGGCTATACGCGCCCATTGCGCCAGTTACTATGAAATAATGAAGAAATTGAGTTAAGCCTTAACTTAGTTTAAGAGGCAGTAAGGTGTTTTCTCACCTGCTCTGTTCGACTGATCAATCATTGGCTGAACAATTCTTCGTCTTGCATTGATAAACCTGGAAATAAATAAATGCCAGTATAAATCAGAGGCTTGAAGTGAATATGAGTATTCAAAACACAGTAGGCCTAAATGACATTCTTCCAGCTGTATCAACTTCATAGCATTCGAAACCAAGTCATGTAACTATACCGCTGTGCTCCCAGACTGTAAGGACGTATTCGTACCGGCAAGAATCGATCGCCGAACTTCGTGAACGTTTCCGCAACACGCGGGGTAATGAAGACACATGGTGTCAGGATTTTCTCGATGGGGGCATATTTATTTGGTTAGTTGACGAGCTCTCTATAAAATTTTATCATCACAGTGATACCGACAAGTTTCGCTAGAAATACTATCACAACCCAAAAGCAGCGCGCACTGTTTGCGACATCACAAAATTATCCGAATACCAAAAATGATGTCAGATATGATATGTACGAAAAAGTTTTAAGTTTTCTGTTTGTAAAACTGGGTCAAACTCGAGCTTATCTTTTACTCATACCTGTGGCAGATATTGTCCAAGAGATCACCGCCACACATTGTCAGCGAAGCGATACGTTTGTTTAATGGGTGCAAAGGGACAGGATACGTAAACGAAACGCGAGTGGAGACTCAAGTTTACTGTCACGGTTCATGTAATGATTCAAAGGTGACTGGCAGAGCAGGAATTATTCATGAGACGTAAGTAACGTGTGCTTGAAAATCGCTCAGACCCAAATAACTGTACGTGATCTCACCCTTACGAGACAGATAGTATCAAACGGCGTGTTTACGAGCACCGATAGAAATATATTAGTTCCCATTGTCAAGGGTGTATTGATCTGGATTCTGAACCCCAAGCATGACTTCTATTGTTTACGTGCGTGTCTTACATGATAGATTGTAAGCTACTAATCCGACAATTTTATCTTGGTTCGGGCGTTATTGGGGTTGTGTTGGTGGGTGGTGGAAATGCATCACAGCTAAGTAAGCCTTCATATGACTTGAGTAGTTTATATAACGTAGGCTACAAGAAGGGGAGCGACTCGTTCGCGCGTACTAATTATAGTAAACGCACGTTTTGGCTTTATTTGTCGCATCTCCTGCTCAGCAACAATTACTCGACAATTTCACTACTGTATATCATGGTTGACGCGCGGATCTCCGTTAATCTTCGGTAGTGCTAGTCTAGATAGTATAATGAGAAATTAGCGACAGTCAAATGGCAGCCGAGCACATCATCACACATCTAAACACGGATTGGTGATGTCCAGAGGACTGGCGTCAAAATATTAAACCACCTATCAAACCTACATCATTTTGTTTCCGGGAACACAAGCTGTTATGTTGCGGGCATCGGGGCATTGGTAGCCCTTCGCAGTCTCCGCTCTGTACTGAGTACCATGCGCATATACCAACGACAGGAAATGGAATCTTGTCACGCCAAGCGCACGAAACTGATGCAATAGCGACTATGTCATGAAAGTCAAATCCCATTACTTCAAGTCGCTTTATTTAAATTGATGGCCCGTTCTGATGGTATCAAGCCTTTTGCAAGCGATCAATATCTGTAACCAATTTTCTTGCCTGTAAATCTCATGACATTGCGTTTTGCGTTTCACAGGCTTCACTACATTAACCGTGTTCGTTGAAAATCTAATAATGCAAAATAATTCTAATTTCGTACCATGCATCAGGATAAGCATGACTAAACATGGCAACCACTAACCAATAATGACAACCCTAATCGTCCATGAAAGTATATAGGCTAGTACTAAATCACATCCCTCGTGCGAACATGTCAGTCTACATCAAGCTGCTATTTTCAGATGTAGAGGAAAAATCTAGGTGCTGAATAGGTATGAGAGCTTTAATCATCAAGAGCAGCGAGCAGTCGCACAGAACTACTGCTGATGCCCATCATCGCTCATACGCCTGATCGTCAAGACACATTTCATATACGAGTGGGGCAAGGACGTATTTACAGAATTCACATAATATCCCCCGTTTTGATGCACCACGCAAAACCTTGCGCCTTGTCTTGCGTCTATAGGTAGGCATTAGAGTGTAGCATGTTATCGCTGCTAGTCTTTCTATCGACCATAACGAGTCACGGCGGCGCCCATCTCCAAGCAACATGCTATCTCGACATTACGATCGGAAGAAAACAAAGACTTCGGTCATAAAACATGGGGTGCAATGATGCAAGCAGTAACGAGACATATGGACAATTGACTTTTAATAGGCAGTGAACTACTAACTCAATTGAATCACTCTTCCGTAGTATTAGACGCAGTCTTGCAACCTTAAACCGTCGCGGTAAAAAACTATACCTACCACAGCCATAGTAGGTGGCAATATGCTCTGGAATTCGGCGTATCGTAGACCTTAAACCGATTAAACGCAGGTGCGCTCGTTCAATTCATCCACACAATTCGTAACCGCGAATCAACGAAGGCTTAGCAAAGGGTTCATTTTCTTTCTCCAGAGTAGTCAATATTACTATCTAACCCCCATTCAGACCTCGCAAGTATGTAGCATACAGTATACAGTAGACCGATACAGTCAAATAGGATTTTAGACTGCGACTTTCACTTTAGTGTATCCGCGCTGACATCCAAAGTCAATATTCAGAATATTACCGCAGGCATTAACTCCATAATGTAACATATAGTGTTTCTTCAAGCATGCCAGATTGATGCTGGTACGCTGGTATACTGGAAGATACACGATGACATTATACGTTTTTGAGGGTTTGCTATATTTCTGTGGCCACTACACCGGCACCCATGTGATCGTGAACAATAATTTAGTCAGTCGCAATGGAAACATGCGATATTTGTTGGCGTCAACCTAGTCGATGTTGCGGCAAATTAACGAACACTGCGAATCTATAAAACTTCATAATCGCAGCAATATTATTCTCCGCAACATCCGCTTTTATTGCGTCAAATTCAATCTTACGTACATTCTATCATATTTGATGGCCACCCTAAACGTCGATGTATCACGATTTGGGAAGCTCAAAGACACGCTATCCTTCACGAACTATTTGTTGGGCCAGCTACCTTTATCTTATTGTGAAGGGAGTTGACATTGTCAGTATACTTCCTCGTTTGGTTTGTCAAAGATTGCAAACATGGCATCTATTATACTCGCGTACACAGTAATACGAAAAACCTAATTTATCATCAGCACCTAACTTCCAGACGATGATATGGTAAAGAAATTTGTAGTTATGAGAACATTATTTCGACTTTGGATATCATCAAAACGACTACACTTCACAATGGTTTTCTATCGTGAAAGAATCCAAGAGTAAATAGTAAAGGGGGCCGTACGTTATTGAAATTTTTATGAATTCTTTATATTAATATAGAAGCACCAGTCGCTCATGTAATGTCATCAATGTGACGGGTAGTCGGGTATGGCATATTTACTACTGCATTGTTCGCCAATCTCAGGGCGGGAACTAAGACCTACCCGTATGATCGATTGATGCATTGCTGTTTGAGGAAAGCATGAGATGCGTTAGGAAGGATCTGATACATCATTCTGTCATCACGATTACCCTCGAACAGTTTATTTTTGGCTAGCGATATCTTTACATTACGTGGCGAAGAGACGCCAAGTTAAACTCAGATGATCAGGAGAAAGGACCAAAGTACAATAGATAGTTAACTTTGGAAGGTGGGAGAGATGCGGTGGGAATAACACAGGTTACATATCCATCGCCGTTTTGAGAATTTTGTTTGACCCCGGCGTATCTTAAATATCTGATAGTAAAGCCGACAGATCTGATTCAGATTAATGAATTAGTAGGTTACTGTACATTACCATCACCAATTTTATATCTAGTCTATAGTTCATTTTAGTTCACAAGGTATAACAGCCTCTCTCCCCGCTAATGTTAATTAAAGAGGTAAATTATCCATTTCCACGCATAGGCTATTCACCTGACCAAGAATCTACTGTATTTTTAGTTCTCCTATAGTCATGGTTGGTGCCAACCGCGGGCAGATGGGGAGGGTGGTGGTCGGAAACCCATGCGGGGTAACAGCACAGACAGATTTGAGCGTTTCATTCCGCTGCGGCCACCCAAAGATGGGGGTGAGGAGGTGACAGTTTCCCCTATTGACAGATAGAGCTCAGAGAAATTGGCTATAACGAACTAAATAAATATGAGCTGACTATGGATATAAATAGTTAAATATCGATAAATTAATAAAGGGATAAATTTATCAATCTATATCTCCGATAATGCTTCGAAACAACAAAAATCGCAATGTCCACCAAACTGAAAAGCGCGCGTTAAGATTTTAAATCCTGAGCTCATTCGTAGTCAGCGCATGGTAACCTCTGGAGAAGCGCACCAACGTGAAAGCACTATCTATAATAATTTTGATAATGTGCCATATACATCACACTTGGCACGATCCCACCCGGTACTTTAAGCTACTTTTATATATTGTAGTATCGCCGTCGCCAGGCATGAGATTGTATCTTGTAAGCTCACGTTCCCACGATTTGTCTTCCGGATTTTCACATCGACAGAACTACCGCGTTCGAGGTACGGATGATATACGCCAAGTAATACCGATGTCAAGGTAATCAATACTGACGTGGCGAAACAAAGCTTCCTCATCAATATTCGTACATACTCACCAGTTATTAACTTGTAATATCGTCAGACCCGTTTGTCCCGCTAAGGTTTTTTTCTGTTCTTCTGATGGATATGGATGCTATAAAACAAATTACTATCATGTAGCTGGTGATCTTGACTAATGAAACGAGGCGTTTCGACGCACGGCTACTATCTTGTATAGAAAAAAAATAGACGACATGTTCAGCCTTTACACCTGCTTGTAGATTAAGATAAGGATAGCTTGACGAATGTGTGGCAACAAAGGCGCCTTAAGGCAAGGAATGATTCGGGTATATAGGATGGGCGGGTTGATCAAAACCAAAGATGAGAGAAAAAAATAAGGATCGGCGAACTATCGCTGCCTTTGGTTGCTCTCTTTCAACCCACCCCAATGAGTGATTAGTATTTATTTTCGCCTGTCAAATTGTCGTGTAATCCGCATATGCACCGAATCGATAGAACCAGTGTAGAAGACTCGCTTGTTCTCTCCAGGATTGATCTTTGGTTCCATTTTTGATGTGAAAACTTTTTTTGTTACAGCTTTTATCCTACCGAAGAGGTACCGTACATAATTATAGCATTTTCACAGCCATTATCTTGAGGCAAACGACATGCTGTGACACGACCGTGCCTTTCAATATGCTTGTCATATCTGCACCATGCGAAGGTTTTTATAGTTGGCAATTCCATCTTTTCAGTCCAAAGTCGATAGTTTCTTAGGGCCAGATCGCCTGACCATAGGCAGGCTTGTGACGTCAAATATGACTTCAAAGAAGGCACCTTGCGTTTCCAACTAACGTTAACATTGATAGTCCAGTTTAGATGCGGTACACATATAGTGAGACCAAACGGCATTATTCTAAGTCATTCCCCACGATACAATATTATATTAGGACATCTTGGTCAGGCCACGCGTTCAAAGCACATCGAAGCACCAGGGCAGAGCGTCAAGTGTCCAAAGTCATACTAAGTTAATCTACATTGACCTTCACAAATATTCGATATCAGTAAGGCACGGTCTGTAAAGCAAGGTGTCTGAATCGCCAGTGCCAGCAATAAATTTTGTACTGAAGGCTTCTCTCAATTTTGTGCTTAGCATGAATGATCGCTATGAGGATCGAATTTTGATTGCTTCATGCGACGCAGGTTATTATCACACCAATCAAATTAAGCGTAGGTCTCGCGCAGGAGATTCGTGCATTGCTTTGGTCGAAAGTTGTGAGCGATTTTGATTGCATTTTGCTAAGAAATCAGATTCGCATGATGAACGGCAACCTACCGTTAAATTTTGAAACAACCAAGCTCGCATGATGTTGGTGGCTTGCTTAGGAAATATTCCTCTTTTCTTTTGAGGTTTCTTGCACGGATCACAATCAGTGTCGTCGGCGGCACCGTCGCCAGAGTAAGTGCTCCCTTCCAAGTTGCTCTCTGATAAAAAAGGAAGACTGATGATACTAAATAGTATGGAGTGTCAGATACCATGGACATACAATTTTCGTAAATCAGCAAAAATGAAAACATTATAACGTTGGGCACAAGGAAAATTCGGTGACAGTGACGTGCACATAAACGCGTTGATATTTCCGCTTTTGTGGGCTTATGTTATTAATACAATGTTGGGTATATAGCTGCAATCAAAATTTATACTATCCCGTAGGAAAGTATGCACGAACGACTGGAAGTACTTTCATCTACGACTGCACCTCTGCAGTATCGGATAAATGAGCGGTTGAGGGTAGATATTGCCAGGCCTGTCAGGGTTTAAAATACGTAGGCAAGTCCTGATAATATATTAGGCAGTGCGTTACATGGATAGCCCACGCAGTGATTTTCCAGGTACCACCAGCAGCCCTTTTCCTCCAGGGAAGAACTGAAACAAGTCGTCGGTGCCTACAACCAATGAGGATTTGGTGCGTAGGCCGAGAGTCGACGGGTGGTCGCTCCCGAGGGGTAATACGAGAGAGTGCATACAGCGCACAGTATAACAAGGCCCTACATACATATCAACGAATAGAAGTGTGGAACATCGTAGAGCCTAACCAGCATCGCTGTAGGTATCCTACACTAGGTTTCATATTTAGGTACAAGGCTGGAAATATTTGAAAGGACAATCGGCTTTTTGGACAAGTTGCCGGATCGGCTTACATAAAATGTATCAAAGTCTGTCGGTGTGAATAATTAACACGTTCATCGAATTTTGTAAGATTTTCCCCGTAACGCATTAACCCTAGACGGCATAAAAGGTTTTTAGCAGATCAACGGGTTGTATTTTGTCCCCCGAGACGAAAGACATTTTCTACTGTTTGCGAAGAGAAGGAGAATCATTATATTGAGCAATTTCGAAAAGGAGGGCCAGTTTTGGAACTGTAAACATGGAATGTTGCTATATAATATCACAAGTACATTTGCGATATAATACCAGTATAACATGCCGATTAATGACAGGACTAATGCTGCTCGTTGAACAAACACTTCTAGGACTTCTTGTAACTCAGGAGAGGAGCTTCATACGGCGCCAGTGGATTTTTTCAATATACTACGTCATTAGCACATGCACAACCCATACACGACAAAGAAATTGAATATTTCCTGTGTAATGTGTAACTTTTCCTGTGTGCAGGTTTCAACTCCACACCAGCTCAGCTGCGTTCACAACCCCTTGCGGTATTAGTTAGCTCTAATATCTTATATCGTTAAAATATGACTTCATCGCTAAATTTTATTGATAACAGCCCCGCAGCCTTCGCATGCCACGTCTGGAAAACATCACGATAGCCAGACCTTGCGATCAAGTGGTATGCTTTAACCGATCACTTTTTATCTGGTACTTGGCGATACTGAGTTGCGAACAGGCGAATACGAGTGCGTATAGTATAGTAAATAACCAGCAATCACAAAAGATACAAAATGGAGATCGACGCCATTTTAATCGATATTTCAAGATCAACAAACGGTCGCTCTACTAAGTGCAGACACTGTATGGATGTACACTTCTGAAAGCATCAAACTCAACCAAGTCCCGCGACTAGAACATCAAATTTGCACAAGTCCAATGCAGAACGATAGCCCACGAGATTGCGCGGCGACATTATTTAGGTGACAATAATTTCAATTTCTGGCAACCCATTTATAAGGTCGTAGGTCAACACGATGTCTGTATAATAGTTGCACTTCGCTTGGCATCTATATTCCATCGCATTATTGCCATAACTTCAAGGGTACATTACATTACATTTTTTTTGAAAGTCACAGGACTACATTAAAACGACAATCCATGTTTGAACAGCGTTCTCCGTCGGCTGACCTCTCGGGGTAAACAAGCGCTCAAGTAATAATAACAGAAGCCTTCACAAATAGATCTCAACCCGTTCAACGACAAACAAAGTTCTTGAATCGTTATGGCATGACGATCATCACGGCCTGCGGCGATGTCCCAACAAGAATGACACTACCTACAATCAAATCAGGGTCAGAGTCTGTATCTACTAACCAAAACAACTGAATTATTAACAACATCACTGCTGGACGCGGTGTTTCTGGCTTTTCCAAGTGATATTCCACAGGACAGTGTGTGAGTTAGTGTTAAAACTGTTAGTAATTAATCGCAATTGATTGAAGCGACCCAATTCCTACACGCAGAAGATCAGCACAACTTGTTCTGACCAGACCGAGAGTCATCATAATATGATATGACTGTGTATCGGGATGATGAAGGCCATTAAAACATGCTTTTCGCACCACCGCAAATATTCCAGAAGCTCAATCACGTTGTATATGACAAACGTAAGTTATCTTAGTGTCAGCTACCGTATTGACCACCCCGTTGCTATCATATAGAGATGAGGCAACGATTTTCGCGTTCTGTCAACACAGAAGATAATCTCGATATGATGAATCGTTCGCTAATGGGGAGAGGCTTAACATGTTACCTACTGTTCATTAGTTGGAAGAATATGCTAGTAATAACGATTACTGATTTGTCTAGACAAGGAGTATGCCTACAATGTATTTACCCACTATTTTGCCTAGAAGGAATATCATTCAACCCACCTAAAAGCGTTCTCAAGAACAAGCACAACGTATTCCTGGCTGCACAAAATCTGTATGTATCAGGCTCAGGACATGAATTAACAACGGGCATCCATAATCCTACGCCATGCACCGACGATATTCGTGTCAGAATTTACAGGTCGATTTCATCAGTTGAAGAATATTTTTGCACCAATAGAGTTCTAGTGTCGTAGAGGCGGTTAACGGTGCGGAATTTCATACTGCTAACAGAAGTGAGGTAGTTCATTTTATCATCATAGATATCATCTTAATACCAAGGTAAATACCAAATTGAACATTATACTATTACCTATCGATAATCATTGCCGGTATTGAAGCTGACATTTTCTCTACTGTGACTCTTTTACAGCAAGTGCGTTACTTTCTCAATATAATTATGAAATATGGTGTAACAGCTCACAGCAAGAATGCGAAATGTTGGGTCTCTGCAATCAGAATGTTTGGCCTCACAATAGACATACACTGCGTTAATATCTGATCAGATAAACCAGTAGCAGTCTATGTTAATATGACAAACACTAAAAACATATTAGTTAGCCTGGCGATGGTAATACAAGTATTGAATTAATTGGTGCTATCGCGTATGACCGATAACGCACAGTGCATAGCATTTTGGTACAATCTGTCTACCAACCATTAACCACGGTTTGTTAAATATAGCGGGTCATGACCGAAATCACTGAAACGTAGCGAGATCGGAGTCGCTTGCTTTTCTCTTCTCTACAGATTTCATTTGTGATTGCCCTGTCGTGATTCGAATTTGAAGACGGATCACGAAATTGGGTTTGTTAACATGAGTAAAGTGTTTGAATATGATAGCGCAACAATGCGGTAGCTTCTTGAAAACGATAGAAAATCTGACAAGTGACGAATTAAGGCGTAAACATCACTGTCCGAAATGAAATGATATGTGTGACTAGATCTTTTGCTTTCAAAACACTCACAAGTCCTGACCGAGACACGATATCGAGTCGCCAAATCGGGAATTTTAAAGCCTACAAAAGACTTAGCACACAAATAGAACATGACTAATCACCGTTGCACGCGGTCAATAAATTTTTCATTTCCGACTCATCTCTTAATCAGTGGACCTGATTGACATGGAACAAAGAAAACTTGCGTGGGCTCATTTCCGATACGCAATCATGCGTTACGGATTAAAATGAAAGTCGAGCTCACTCATAGGGTAGCACAGAGAGCAACACAAAAGACACAGCTGATTTGATAGGAGTCGAAATCGATCGCCATTACCATGCTCAGGCTACGTATCACGCTGACGAAACAATTTGAATCATTGTGACCTCACAAACTTTTTGTCTTCCTGTCATCCGACAGGCACGCCATATTTTAGTATTGTTTGATATGAGACAATCATATTCAGAAAAACGCGTTCGAGACGTCGGAAAATAAAATATTTATGCTATATCGATTTCAAAATACCCATGAGATGAGGCTCGAAACTGTCCGATACAACAACCGTTGTTTGCGCCTACCAACAGTTCACATACGCTACGTTTTTCAGAACATCTTACTACAATCACGCTTAGTTTTAGCGAAATGACGTCATCACAAATGCGCCCACGCGACGATTTCAACGCACCTAACCGATTAACCGATATTCGCACGGCATGATTTTTCAAAGAATGCGCAACGGCACGAAAATTTATGGTGGCAAGTAGCAACATCAATGGCTTACATAAGGTTTTACAGTCGGCATTTATCGCGACGTCGCCTTGTTTGCGATCTAAATGACGCCAATTAAATCATCCGGTCTTTCAGTTAGCTTAAAAGTTTGAGTGACGGCCAGATGAAAGGCATGACAAGCCTCACACAGTCAATACCCATTCTGCCGAGTATACGGTCTCCAAATATTGCGACGTCCACGAGCCGACGTGATGATTTGTGAGTGGCAAATATAGGCCTATACACTGAAAGTATCATTTTGGTTTCTAGGGTTTAGGGTAGGGGGAATAGGCTGATGTGTTACATAAATGATGGAAGTGTGCAGCCATCACCACATTTTCACTGCAGACCTGCTCTTGAAGGTCCATAGTTTACACCTAACCAGACATTTCCCATACAGACGAGACTTGCATAAGACACACTTGGTAAATGACATATCGATTCAGTCTGGGTAAGGTCACCGGATTCCTTTTTACATATTCATAGCGTCAAGACTGTAGGCGTAATACCTAATAATAACATATCACGTGTAACGGTTACACGTGAAATGTTATATACACTGTAACCTCTCGATGACATGGTTACATTTAACGCTGCTGGACGTTTGTCAAAATCAATCAAGTCGATCGGTTGTTATGTATACCTGGATCATCATGTAATTATACTACTTCCACAGAGTGATCAGACATTATTTATCGTAGTAGCCACTACCGTTGAATGTTGTCTAGAATATGGGAAGGTTGGGAAGCGCTCTTGAGGCGTAAGGATTTGCATATCGTTGTCGAGTGCAAATGGTCTGCGCCAGAGCACACAATCACTGGCTTAACGGCCGTGGCTATGAATATTTTGAAATACTGTTCTGCATTATGCGGTCATTCATTTCTTTGCATGTGGATTGGAAAGAGGAGTTGGGATATACTCATGAAATTCCGCGGTTTTTTAGATAATTGTCGCCCGGGAAAGTGCCAACGGGAGAGTCAACCTGGATGGCACCTAGCTAGTGATATTTTTGCTGCGCTTTTGCCAATATCGCAAGGCGTGCACCCGCAATGAGTATCTAGGTCTACAGTTTGAGGTAGGAGGAAAGTAGACGATGACAGCTATAAGAAAAAGTGAAACGGTACTGATGATAGTTTCAAGTACAAATGTCAGCGTGTTGATAAAATTTTGTTCTCCGAAAGAGGTCAATAGTCCCTCTCTACGTCCGTCCGTCCTACGATTGCAAAGGTCTGATCGCAATGACAAAAACGACTGTATATATCCGCATCAATCCCTCTACGCAAACTGGTGACGGTAATGATTAGTCATGGGAGGAGTATAACATGATTGATCAATATCTTGTCACTTTACTCTGTAACAGTGCGATATCAAAGAGGCATGGGCGGTTACTCCAGATATCACACTATCTGTATTATTACAGTAAATAAAATCTATGTCTACCTTTGATGATCGAGAATCACCTAACTCATACAGTCAAACAGTGTAGGAACATGCAGGAAGCGATAACCATCCGTTTTGCCTACCTGTCGGACTTGCAGTGTCGGAATTGTTCACGTTATTCATTGAATGGACGCTACGCGCTGGAGGTGGATGATGATGATTGAGAGAGGATGAAGAAGCAGAATTTCCCGGCGTAGAACCAGCTGTAGCCTGATCATGGGCTGTCACGCTTGCCAAATCTTGCCCGAAAAATGACTGCAATGAGAAAAGTTAGTTTAACCTCCTGGTTGGATTATCGTCATTCCGTGCGCTCAATTCACACGTCGGCGCATACATAACTCTAGACTACCCGGGGCTAAGCCATTTTCACCCTTCGAAATTCCATTTCATTCTGAGGTCACCATAACAGATGATGACTAGCGGGTCAGAACGAAACAAGGCGCGATAATCGACAAGGGGAAATTTGGCACATTGGTCTCGTACTGGGGCGCACGGTCTCGTAGAGGGTTAAGTCTATAGCGGAAGAATGCCAACTCAATCGCATATGTAATATTCTCCTGGTGAAATACGTTGGAAATTAGCGCGGATGTATATGGAGTAGTATTATTGAAAAACACGTATCGTAAATAATACGTTGCCGTGATACACAATACATGTTTATCGCACGACGTATATGACATCCCCGCAAGAGTCATAAAAGAGATTATTCGCCACAACGCATTGCTGACTTCAGTTGTCACCATAACGTAATGGCTCATTACGGATTCTGAATGAAACCATACAAGGTATACACCCTCTATAGAGAGAGATACTCACTAGCCATCCGCCGAAAGGGTTGTGAATGGTCTCAAACACAAATTTTACACGAGAAACCAAGAGATTTCCCTTCACAACATTTCCCAGGGTTTGTTATGAGTAGCTAGCCTGCGCAGGTATTTCGTCATCACGGATAGTCAGGGGCTGATGCGACAATGGTTCAAAAACGTTCAACCCCGGTAGCATGAGCCCGTGATGAACGTAATGTACATACAGTAGTTTGATAGCGGTTTGGTAGCTTTGGGGTTTCAGGTGTTGGGCAAATCTAAGCAATACATTGCTTTAACAGGGCTGTTCGAAATTTTGATCTTTCGTTATTTTTCTTCCGAATCAATACGCGACAAGCCACGAGATACAGAACATAACACAACAAGGATCATCATGTGATCCCCGCACATCAACTTTTCACGGAAGCATGACGAGCCAGTGCAGGAGAACACAAAAGAATTCGGATAATCCCGATAGCTGTAGGAAATTGGCTTTCGTCACGCTGGACACTTAAGCAGGATCCTCAATTCCTCAGTTATCGACAATGAAAAATACCAAGGAAAGGGGGTGAAAGTGCGACAGAACACCTAAATACGTGGCTATTATTGCTGTGCAGTCACCCATGGTACTAACCAACTATACAACGAGCAATTATTTCACCTCTGATATCCGTTGGAATGAAAGAAGTAGCATGTGTGGTCATTACCGTAAACACACGGTAAACGCTACTGCTTTGAAAACTCACATAACGCAAATGAATAGCCCGTGTCTAAGTAATAATCGCATCAATGAAGAATGACTACGCGAAGCTAAATTGATTTCAGTTGTTGACCATAAAGGTGTCAAGTCCAAACAAGAAGTCACGAAAAACGGAACATACCGAAACAAGCGTAAGCCTATTAAATGCACAGCACCTAAACAAACAGTTGGTCACAATTGATAGGTATCAGTGCAGTTGTTTGTTGATTCAAATTTACCTCCGACGGTAAGTGCCAACCATAAACTATCATCAAATCATTACTGTCCGCTAAACCCGTCGACTACGGTGGCTCCAAAAGGATGATTAGCTAGGTGGCCTATAAGTATGGCTGGGCAAATCGAATCAACTAATTTCATATGAATCGAATCGAATACCGAATATACATGCCTAGCCTAGATATCAACCCAATTCATTAAAGTTATATTTATTTGTTATGTCAAATGGTTGGTAACATGCAGCTTGTAGCAACTACAAACAGCATAACTGCTTTGAATGAATGAATTATATAAGCAAGTGACGTAGATTGCAATGCAATTTAATTTAAAACTTTTGTCGAATGAGAAGGGGGCCGCAACCCCTAAAAAACCGGCCCTTGTCCGAGTCTGTGGCGAAACACTTAGAAGGCTCGGGGGTTACAGTATTTGTTATTAAAAAAAAGAGAAAATGGCTATTCAATTCGGTTTTAATATAATGCTATTTGAATCGAAGTATCCGAATTCGAGCACCCAGCCTGCCTATGGGCTGTATACTGTACGCATAGAAAGACCTTCATAATATATACGCGTTTCTGTCCGAATTATTCGAATTCGAACGCCCAGCCGTGCCTACAGGCAGCACCGCACTCAGAGAAAAAGCTTCATATTAAATGTGCGCTACTTTCGACAGCTAATTAATTAATTCTTTCACTATTTGACAAGCACTGCAAATCGTTCTGTGAAGACAATGAAACAAAGCCATGTTTGCTTTCGAAACTAAATATTAAATGCGTACGGGTCATATTTTCCGCAGCATTTGCATACGATAAGCCGCTTGCTGTGAGCTTAGTAACGTTCAGAATGTTCCAATTCACGTCGCATTCTAAGGTAATCTAACCGATACTGGTTTATAATCTGATGGTCTAGTTGTGATTTTTCTACTTCAGCAAAGTTGAGCTTAGTCGCACCTGTACCTGCTTAGAGAAGATTGTACAACTTCAAACGAGTTGATCGGTATCAACGCTAATGCAGTGAGTTTCGACGAAGGAGGCATCAGAATCGTACCGCAGGTCGGATTAGAATAGGCTACGCACGTCCGTTGTGAGCATTTGCGGTTCGACAGTAGGGTGCTGTCTGATAGTATACCAATATTATATCATTTCCTCAAATGCTATAGGCAACCGTCTCAATTGTAGCAAACTGTGCACGACACGACGAGTCCGTTTGTAGTTAGACACGCGCCGAGTTCGGTCTTTCGCGCAGCAACATATTGAACATAGATCAGACAATTTTTTCTTTGATCTCGAAAAGGCATTGAGAAATAACGACGTCACGACTTGATTCTATGAACTGAATTCCAAGACCGAATAGCGTCTCGAGAAAGAAACGAGTTGCCGAAACTTGAGAAGGCGGCGGTCTCATCAGTCAACGCCCCTGGTCACAGCACGCTATAGGTTTAGAGCGGAATAACTGAAAGACTACCCATAACCAGAGGGTGTAGTAATCTTCTAGCGCAAGAAGTTAATAGTTGACTACTGAAGGTCATGCCACAATAATTATACTTCTTATCAAGGTATGATCTATTGCGCATTAGCGTATCGTGATCAAGATCCACGAGTGTGATTTCGGATTCAGATTATTATGCACGCCCCAGTCGAACTACACGTTAAAACTAAGCAGAGAACCAAGAGAACGGAACTTCAATTATCACTTCACAACATATCAATCTCATTTCATTTCCACCTCGACCAATAATGATAGATTTACCGCTGTCGGGTTCTATCTGAAGAATCGAATTGACGACATCTGACAGCAAACGATTGGTCAAGTCAGCTAGCGCGAACAGCAGCTGATCCAATATCAGCCACGCGTCGTCATTGACACTTTGCCGCATTGTCTCAAAAAAATATTAGCACCATCGCCGTCTGTGAGAGCCAATGAATATTTCAGCGCATTGCTATACTTTTTTAGGGTTTACGTTTTTTTATCGCATACATCACATTCAAGTCATCCTGTCCAATCTACGGACTCGATCTACCTGCAATTTCTCTTGAGAGCTAAGTGAATTATTCATTAGCAAAAAGAAAACTCTGCGACGTCCCGGCAACAGATTCAGCACATAGAATAAACGCACCGTAACATCGCAACTTGTAGTAATCACGAGCTTTCCGCGGCTCATAGGTATCTCACATCGTTCATATGGTCAAATACAAAAACTCTTTCCTCAAGACTAAGCTAAGCAATAAGGCAACGCAGAAAATGCGCATGTCACAACGTCGTGGGGAAAAGGTTGGGAGTAAAGTGCATTCAATATCGGCCACATCACATTACGTGAATGAATAAGCTATGCGTCTTCTATTTATGTTTGTTTGCATAAAACATGAGCGGAACTTAACTGGGCCTTTTATCATTCTAATTAATATGTTCCGTACTACAACATGTAATGCAATTTTCTGAGTATTTCGCGTAGCTAAAATTTTGCGTCGCATGTAAAGCCCGGTCAATGACAAGATACTTCATCTACTACTACACCCACTACATCTGATCGGAACGTTTAAGTTTTTTAATGAATCACTTTATTAAGGTTTCCGACTTCACTTGAGCAACGGCATTAAGCTGACACTCGGCATCAAGATCTCAAGTACCTCATCGCATGCATACAAGTGATACAACAATAGGCATTGTCTGTTGACTTGATGGCGCGTAATCGGTACAATTGGTCGCCCAGATTTGCGGTGATCGACAACTAGCAGATCGTTCGAACCCGGCGGTTGTTGGAAAAACCTAACCACATCGCATGCGAAGACAACGTGAAGCGCAAAAGTCCTAGCGATGGCTTTTGGTACTGCATTACATTATATTTTCCATAACACTTCATGAGACAAGTAGTACGCCAAGTGGTGGTGTACACAAAACCAGTTAACTGAACATTTCTACTGGGTCATGACCCGTATTTCTGGAGACTCACGACTCCTTCGGATAACGCCCCTATCGCCTTCTTCCTCCGTATCAATTTTACAGGCTTCTGTGTTGCGGCGTCAACTATAGATGACAGCACAGCAAGGACAGCATGCGGGGACGGTGTTGGGATACGAGAGTCTCCCTGCGCTGCGT
The DNA here is from genome assembly GCA_030412335.1 of Botrylloides violaceus. Classification (NCBI taxonomy): domain Eukaryota; kingdom Metazoa; phylum Chordata; class Ascidiacea; order Stolidobranchia; family Styelidae; genus Botrylloides; species Botrylloides violaceus. Next base: position 541,138 of record JASFYC010000825.1, on the reverse strand, counting down.
CATCTCCTTTTCCACACAAACGCGAGTATTTAACTATTCATGCACTGGCCAATCAACGTTCATCGTCTATGCAATCAAGCCTCGCGGAGTCGCAAATTCGACGAGATAGTCGTCTGATTGTATAGCATTACTAAATATCTCCGTCGATATTACGGCCCCAAACCGATGCATCCATCAATTGCGGATTAGCCCGAATCCATTAAAATGGACACCCAATGAAATACGACACACAAGTACTTTAGTATAGCGGGATGATAGTTAGGTAATATTGTTAAGAATTCGGTTGAGTTAACAACGAACCTATAGTATTATTCTTTTAAAGGAGGCTTGGCTGTTGTGATTGTGAATACTCCAAGCGATTTTGAAAACCGATTCGAGTGCCGTTCCTCGTAAGCCTCACAAATCCCCTCCGGCGGCGACGCGCGAACTGATATTGTATGAGTACTATGTGAAGATCTCTTTCACAAACAGTACAAATGATGATGCGACACGTGCGACCGCCAACGTAGCCTTATCCTTATCCAATCTAAGATATCCATGTCATGGGAATCTGGTAGCCGTTGACTAAATGCACGTATTTATGCAGAGATGTGCTTAAAGAGCTAACAAACATTATCGGACAAGACAAGATTTGTAGTTACGCCCGAACAGACATGTTGAGAGCATGGGCCTATCATTAAATCCCGACGTTTTGATATCTGTTACGTACACCTGCCCAGCGGTTGGTTATTGACGTGACAGCAGAGTCTGATTCGTGATAAACTTGAGCGAGATTGCATTTAACCTCACATTATGACATGAACCGGACGCAAGAGGGAGGGCTATTGGCTAACCAGCACAAAACACACAACCAACGAATTTTTCTGAAGCATTTGTTAGTGTAAGATAATATGATCCACTCCATTGGCAAGGCTAATCAATAAGTTATTACATAGAAATATTACTGTCCTTTTGCAATAGGTTTTCCAAAGGCGGGGGCGTACACGGCGCAAATAAAGAACAGAGGCCATGTACATAAACCTAAGGGGATGGTTAGTCATTCTAAATGCTCTATACACTCCTAACACGATCACAGAATAACGGAAACTCAACCAACATCTTGTGTATCAGTATCCAATTACGAACGGACCACAATCTGTAATTTTATGGCGCATACATGCACGACGTACTCCGTCCACAGGATGGAATGAGTGTGTCCTATCAGCCAGGGAACTGTTATAAATCATACGCCAAAACATGGCCTAGTTCAATATTAGTGACAGTCGCTCGTATTGTTCTTTGATAAGCCATACCGCAAACGCATGTATTTGCGATATTTCCCATTTTAATACTCGTTAAGCAGCATATGTTTCATGCGCCAAGACATTTTCTACATCCAATTTCACTGTGTGCGCATGTCACAAAATGGCATATTGACGTGTTCGTTACCGCATCGAAGTTGAACAAGGGAGGGGACGGTTCGTTTTACGTGTTCTGGCAACGGTGATTAATACTAGGGTGCAATATGCGCGATGAGATGAGTAAGCATTGTTTTAACGTGATCAATTGACTTTTGATATCGACGAGACGCCACGAAATTCCCCACGTTCCGAACGATTAAATAAATGTTTCATCTACGGATCACAAGCAGCGATGGTACAGGTCGAAAGTGCATTTAAAATGTTCAATAAAATTTGTATTTATCAAGGAGGACAAAATTTACTAATGGATAAACGTCGAATCCATAGTCGAGCCGTTTCCCTCTCATCGGTCGGATTTTGATTGTTTTAACGCAATATAATGACTAATGTACTCCTACAATAATTTATCACGACGAATCGACATCAAACGCGCCGAAGATTTGTTCTCGAGGTCGATGTGGACATAGTTTACTCGCTTACGATAAGAAAGTAGGAGCGATGATAATTTGGCGGCAAATATCTGCACGTTCCAAATACATCAAGTCCTGTCACAAACTTTTCAAGCTACTGGATTTATTACCTGTGTAAAACAACACCGATTTCGGCGTCACGCCTATAGTTGAAACAAAGTATACAAATACAGCATGAGGCAAGGTTATGCTCATATTTGCATGTATGGGCCAACATTTCAATGACATGGCATTCTGTGAACCTCTTAAGTAACATGTAACGAGCTTGACATGCTTATTTAGAAAAGATCGGATTGAAATGTATCGATAAGGCACGTCGTATAGTCCATCTGGGGTTTCGCCCAGTCGCATTTATCCGGAAGGCTCCGCTACACATCATTGCCAATGCCGCTCACTAGGTCATATAATGAGGAGGGTTGCGACCGGAAGAGCATCCGGCGTATACACCAAATTATCGGACCTGCAATCCTAATGTGGAAACCCATTCTGGGAGTGAAAGTTACGGGGGTAGCATTACAATATATCGATAGGTTCGATGCGTAAAACGTTGCGGTGGCGCATGATTCGCCTGGACATGATACCTGCGGTAATGCCGAGAAGAAGAATTATCAGTGGCACCATTGTAATTTACCATCAGCATATCATCACACTTCTTCCGTTTTACTTACACACAAGAGCGAAAAGGCTTCATTTTGTAGTGATACATGACTGTGTCACAGATATGGGCAAATTAACATTCCTAGTGGTTGACTAAAAAGGATGCCTACCCATTTCACAGCGATTAAATGAATGTTGACCCCAACTCATGTATTTGTGTAGTATACCTACTATAACATAAAACTGATTACAGGATTCCTAAACGGTACAAGTTGACCAAAGTAGGTGTATTGTAAAAGTCATCTTTTATTTGTGTAACGGACTATCACTGTAAGCGTATAAGTGACATATACGGGCCATCGTCAGGAATATCGTGACCCTTCACTATTAGTCTATCATCCATATAAACATCTACTTAGTCCTTGCATCTTATGCGTTACGGCTGTTTATACTGAGGGAAAAAGACGAGCGCAGCGAACGAGACTTTCGTGAGCATTAGTGATTCGCGATTAGCGAGTTCGGTATCAGAGGTTGCGCACACTACGCTCCGTTCCTAAACGATCTCCCGTTTGACGCCATGACTATGTAATCAGTCTCAACCGCAGCATGTGAAACCGTTTTATTACACTATTGCCATACACATCGCGAACACAAGCATCGGAACAGGGGGAACGGTATCCGGTTGCACCCGATATCCGGATTTGCATAGTATATTGGTCAAATAATTCGAGCGAGTAAACTCTGGATAACTAGGCGAAATCTACGTCAAATCTGAAACAAATTCGACAGGTACAGTACTTAGTACATTTAGTAGTGTTACAAAAAATATGCTCACTTGATCTGGGCCTGACCCTGGTTGATCGAGTCCGTCTATCGATTTCAACGATGAGGTGTCCCGGTCTTCCACCACTAAATCAATTGGCATTTTCCCTTTTAGGCAATTAATATATCTCGTCGTGAAATTCTGACATAATTCATGAACCTGTAAGCAAGGGAACTGACATCATTTTACAACAGTTCAGCCTCCTAACTATAGTAGCAACCATAACCATACTTTTTCTAGTTCCAGAAGATGAAACCTTAGAACTTGGATGGATAATATCATCTGAAAAATAATTTAGAATTAATCAATAAAGTCAGCTACATCCAAGGAAAAGTTGAAGACATCATAAACTCCATAGTTCAAGTGTCGGCCTGTTTGGGCTAGTGGGTAGGCTATGAACCAATTATGGCACGATCTCAAAGGTTTGGTTGGGGGTTGCAGGTTGAAATTCCAGGTTTTGCATATCTCTACAGTATAGTATAGCGTACTGTATCAGTAGAACCCCAGGCGCCGTTTATTTGTTGATGATTTCCACGAATCGGTACTCGCGAATCCCTACCTGCAATTTTAATTAGAATGTATCATATCCAAGTTATTTCAAGCTGATTGCTCAACCCCGAATTATTGTCAGATTTTTTTGCCACTCCGTCATAATATCGCGTATCAATCTTATTCATATCACTAAACTCCCGTGATCGGTACTTCAAACGGAGCCGTGTGAAGGCACGTTTTGACGTCAATGAATACATGCGGTATTTACTCGGCATGTTAAAACAAAGAAATCAAAATGGGGGGAGCCGCTCGGTATCCAGAAAGTAGCGAAATTTGCGGTCTTATGAAGCAATGCGTCACCCAAAAATCGAGCCGCGACGACAGATATATATTCGATATTGTGCAGATGGGCTATTCTCATTAACGTCTTGCTATAAATTATCTCAAATGTACATTTGAAAACAGCACGTTCTGGCAAATATATACGTTATTTAGATACGTTGCTAGATAACCAGCATTATTCTAATTACGCGACATAGTCTGCAGGCAATGAACCAAACTGATTTAACCGAATTGTAATATCTAAGCATTTCCAACTTGGCTGTCGGTCATCGCTTCATATTCCGGAACCACCATGGTCTATCTCATTAGCTGCACGAGTAAGCGTCATCACCGCCATCGGGTATTACAGGGGCGGGCAATTGTTCCGCGGGGTCATATAAATTAGAGTAAATTTCTATTGTACTGTATGTTCTAATAAAAGGATCATTATAAAAAAATTTGAATTTCAATACGAATTGTTTACCATCATTCACCTTTCGACTAGCATCCCACAGCAGACTGAGGGAGATCCGCGCGGTGATTAGGCGGATTGAGTCGCAGACGGCAGACACCCTTCCGGTGGCCAACCTACCATACTCATATCGGTCTAAGCCTTGACCTTCGACATCGTTGCCTTGCAGCAGCGGACTTGGTGTGGCGCCAGAGATTCTAGCACCCAGCCCTCACTCGACCACACGGCGCGGATTTTGAGAACGACTGTTTGTTTGTCTAAGACTCTAAGATATCGATTACTTTGCTAGACCAGCAAATCCTTAATCATCGATGGGATCTGCATGCAATTTTTTCCGCTATTGCCATTATCTAGGACCTAGTTGCTCTGCCTGTCTGCAATGCAATATCGGCTGGTGACGAAGCACGACCTTTAGTAATACACATACAATAAGGATGATATCCAAATACGAAGAACGCGAGATCATATCACTATCGAAACATTTAGCCAAGCTCTCTGTGTGGTTTGGATGTGAATATTTACGTGAACGGTGTTATATTTCCATGATAAGATATTTGATCTTAAAATGATGTATTGATAGTAGTGAGATCCGCTCGTGCCTGGTAAAGTGGCTTAGAATCTATACCTATTTTCCTGATTATATTAACAGACGACGGACGATTCGTATATTTTATTCATCAGTAGTCTTCTTGCGTGTAACGCACAGAGTCAACATTTTGGGTCAGGTGTGTTGTTCTTATCTAAATCAACGGCCGTCATGGTAGAGCGAGATATAATTGATGCCAAAGGCGATCTGATAATGATATCACTTCAAAGCGAGCGGACAGTTTCATCCTTCAATGATCGGGAGTTTTATTTTAAATCTACATTATTCGCTTAATTTCCGAAACAGAAGCTAAACAGGCGATGCGTAGAACGCAGGTGATGACGAGCTAATCGTTCCTAGAATAATAACACGATTATGACACAGGCTATGAAGACGACAGCCAATGTATTTACGACTTATTTTGCTTGATGTTGCTGTCTATGAAAGCAAGCACAGTAAACACCTGCTCTAAACCCTAATTGAAGGAAAGGAGCGGGCCGCCGTAGTGGACAAGCTAAAATACGAAGTGAAAGCAACCGCTTCTTCAGGCATTTATCGCAACGAGCGTCGTTAGTGCGTAGTAGAGCAAATGAGGAGCGCTGAAAGTTCATACGCCAACGCCTAGACGTGAGAAAACCCGGAGTGGCGCCACACAGTTGCACCACGCGGCTCGCAATAATCTTTGATTGGTCTAATATGTGCCTTTGACACTTCGCCAGCCCTGTGAAAACGAGGCCTAAATATCGCAACACCGATAGAAGAAGAGGATCGATTCTGCTAAAGCGACCTCTCGACTGGTATGTGTGAGCTCAAATCTGGCTCAAACCCAACATATCTTCGAATATAGAATAATTCGAAATTCAGAATTATATAATGAGACCAATTTTCAGCCCAACAAATCTATATGTATCAAATACCGGAAGATTAAAAGCTCCGCCAGACTCCCATCACTGCACTACAGTATATCTTATGACTAGTTGCACAAAAATCCTTATAAAAATCCCTTTGCGTCAGCGTTAAATGCATGCAGAAACACTTACCAGATTATCGATTTCATTGTTTGGATCTAACGTTATTAGTCTTTTCTCTGCCTGGATCTGTAATCAGAAGATAGCCACGGTTACAAAAGGCCATCGAATGACGTAAGCTGTGAACAAATTAAATCATGAAACCGATTCATCCTAAAGCCTAACATTACAGAAGATTACGTGTGAAATTGAAACGCAGGGTTGACCGTGTTTAGACCATAGGCTTGAACGCTGCACAAACATATCAGAAAGTCCAATAGGATCTCTTTGGCACCATGACTTTTTTACGTTTCAACGTATGAAGTAGCATCCCATGAAAGGAAGGAAACCAGAAAGTTGCTAAGCAGGGCGGCTGCGCAGTGCGCAGCCCACAGCGTTACGCAGTCCTTCGCATGACCGACTAGAAATTAATCTCATGGCAAGAACTGATGGTGGAGATGTGCACCAGTAGGCTGCGTCGCTGTCGCTAACGACTCTTTCGGGAATGTGTATCATGGAATGATATTTGTGCCTGGGGAGCAATAGCCAGTTAAACCCTAATCTCCGTTACAGCCAGACCTTCCACAGTGACAAAAACTGCAAGGAGATGTTGCAAGCTCTTTTCACAATAGAGTTATACTTGTGCCATGATGTAAGGCTCTGGACTAAGTAGGTTGGTGATTATGTCGTGCTTGATATCACAAATAAAATAGGCAAGATATGGTTCTTACAGTCTTAGCTAGTAATAAAACGACGGAGAACAAGTTGAAACAAAAACAACAAGCAAAGCTCTCATACGTTCCCTTGAACACAGCTTGTGCTGAAAAAGCCATACTAAAAAATGCCTGGATATGAAGGATGTCGATCTCAAAAAAATCGATAATTACAACTTTAAACACATAAAATTGATATTTTGGGGACAAATCTGCATTCTCGCGAGCATAAAGAATTGCCACTCGCGATAGAAGCGACAGTTGATAGTTACAACATTGCAGCAGTCGACATGCAAAAATCTTGCGACTTTGCGAGGCAAGTACTTCGCTTTACAGTGCAGTCAGATTATAATCAATGGCCATCAATAAAGATCATAAATACCACCACAGCAAATACCGTTTCGCTAATACAGCAAGACGTTTCGCTGATTGGTTAGTAAATAGCGGGAGATTGAAGGATGACGTCACAATTCCAACATTCGTGAAGTATTAAATTGTTAGTTATCGCCGATTTCGACTACTTAACATCAGTCAGCACAGGCTAGCAGCTCTGACGTGGGACGACTACTTCGTCAACTTTTTGCCACGACTCACGACAAGTCGTGCGAGTGAAGCATATTGAAGCTTATTAAAATCGGTTCCCCGCGGAGTAACGAGCCGGGCGTTGTTTGTTTCATGGTACAGATGCTGCTGACGAGCAAACACACTTGACAGTCTTCCAGTACTATTTTCGATCCAAAGTTGACATTTCATGCTTGTTTCAGATAATCCCGTTTGCAATACAACTTAATTCAATAGGGAGTATACCGTTGTAATGCGAGGGATCATTAATTTAGCGCGTTCCACTAAATCCCAGCCGTCGCCGTATCGAACACGATTTCAAAGTGTGACGAGTCCCGCTGAACGTCTTACATTTTGCCAAATACGATATCTTTCAACGATAATAAATCGGCTTACATATGTGCTCTGAGAACACAGTTTAGACAAGAACAGTATATGTTGCCAAGGTTGCAACTGTTTCACTCATACGATTTCGTCATAAGATTATTCTATACGTACGTAGGGATTACTGATTTTACGGCACGTTCTGTAATACGCCGTAGGTGAAGTAAGGGAACGGGTGTTGTCGAATATAGAACGTCTCATATCCCAGTGACCTTCGTTTCACCCTTCGTAATAGTTAACAGAGTAGAATCGCTTTCCGCATTAGTGACACAATAAAATGGAGCGAGGGGATCATTGCAGCTGGGATTAAGTTACGAGATTAACGACACAAGAATAATTATTATCTGTTAGTAATACTACAGCAAGGCGGGTTCAATCGAATGGATCGCCTTCCATCAGCGGAACATTGCGATATGTGCGTTTGCGAGTGACATCCGTCAAGAAGGTTTGCACGTCTTGGCTAGAGTGGCAGTCAAAACTTACAGTGACGGAGGTAATCATGCATGTCAGTCAATCAGAATGATGACGCGGTCATTGCCTAATTACGCTTGATGTAATTCCTTTAGGAGCGAGAACCATAAATTCGCTATTAAATCCGCCACATCACAAACCAACAAATATAAAATGTATCGAAGAGAAGACACAGTGATACATACTACCGTTGTGACGTGCGTGATTTCAATACAGAATGGAAAATATTACTTCGTGACCCGCATCCATATTGCAAGTTTTTACAATCCACACAGACAAACATTTTTTAGCTCCGAAAGCTTGTGAATATTATCATTCTCAATAAGCCAATGCTGGGCGTTATATCTGTGGTGATCTTATTTACGAAATCACACACCAGTGATATTCCATAAGTTCCGGTACTGCTAAACAGGATATTTTACAACTATGATTTTGATTACTGTTTCCATGACGACAAATGTAAGCGTACTTTAGTACTTACTTGCTTGGCGAAACATGTAATATCGTCGTTGAAAGACTCGGAGGAACAAACATCACCAGCCGTTACAGTTGGATCGTGAGGAGTGCAGGTTGCGAGTTCACATTTTTCAAAAACAAGAGCAAGAAGAGGAAAAAGCGGATGCCTGAAATAACGATGAGGAAAACTTCAATCAACATGAGCAACAGTCATTCATACACACAGATATCACCAGCCAAGATATCAAAGGGCAAAGAGTGTCCAGGAAGTTGATGCTCCGATGAAAAAAAGTATCTAGCACTGAGACAACAATATACTGCAATACATCACTAAATATCTGGCTTAGCATGTCACCCAGTTCCTGCCATTATGTTGGGGCTTGCAGATAATGTTTGAGAAGGTTTGTTACCTCCTATCCCTATTTGTCCCAGATACCGATGTTAATCTTTGTCACATAATGAAGGCTAATCCTGATAATAAAGACGACTAACATCCGATAATTCCATTATGTGACCATAAGGTACATTTTATCACACGAAACAGCCTACTTACTTGGCGAGATATATCACAAGGCGGCTGCCATTTCCTATGGAACAATAACAATATAGCGAGGCAATATCAGAGCCCTGTGTGAAGTTGCTAAATCGCATACACAGTTTAAGATACTATAATCTGTGCTTGATGGGCAATAAAGTAAAATTCACAACGTCTTACTAGGATACTGAATGCATACAGTAATTTAGCAAAGAAGGAAATTCAGTTGCGTTGTAGCAGTTGTGTAATTTATATTATCATCCAATACCATCATAAATACATTGTGTAGCGAATAATGATATATTTTTATTACTTACGAATATATTGTATCTTTATCTCTTTTCATCGTCAATTGGTCTGCTTCACTGATCCGATCGTCAATACGCGATCCACTTGTGCTTTGTGTATTGCGTATTGGATGTGATGGAGTGTCGGACCCAGAAAAATGCGTCAATGAAGGACCGTGGTTCATATGAGGTACTTGCGGTAATGAACGATTCATGTCGCCGCCGTATATTCCAGAATTTCCCGATGTGCTTCCACTCAGTTCTGACATTCCGCTATAATGTCCCATCGGGTCGTCGTACTAAAAGGAAATGTTCGCTACTTCGTTTATTATGATAGAGCGTATCGCATGGGAACGTTTATGCTAGAAATTTTACACCTAACACACCGTACTTGCGCTTCGTCGTAGCCGCTAAAACCGGAGTTTCTAAAATGGCGATAGTGATTGACATTGCGCTGCCTCGAGTGAATGCGTCGGGGAGAATTAGTAGGTTAATTAGACAAAAAGTAACATTCCTTTGTGTGAAACCATAGATCGCGTATAGCTTGAAACTTACACAAACGGTCGCCGCCATCCACCAGTTGTGCGCTATTCTATGTCGCTAAGTGCAGCTATAACGCAGAGTATTCTTGCTGTTGCTAAGATTGATCGACTTGTCTTGATAGCGTAGCAATAATCCTGATCGGCAGAATCTCAAATCGTAATGTGACTACTGCAAACTTGTCCTGACAGTCGATAAGCGCTTATGCGGTAATTAGACATATAGTGATAACACAAAACGTTGAAAACAAGATACGTTTTCAACTGTCGGACTCTTCTAACTGAAAAACTGTAAAAGCAACCTTACATTAGCATAAACGTGTTACAGTATGCCTGGATTGTTACGCTCGCTATGTTAGAGGAACCATACATAATGACTCCATTTTAATCCCAAGCTTGCACAAAGCTAAGCGACGTCTGTCCTCAGAACGGCTACATACGCTGTGGCTCTTTTTTCTCCGGTTCGAGAATATTTTATTCTTTTCTCCGAGTATCAGGCTCGCCATACAATAAGTAGAGTTTTTAATCTTGCGACGAGAGCATAAAAAATCGGAATACAGTATGCGCTCCAATAATGCTGCATACCTCAAGAGCAAGCTAACAAGATAGTATGATTTTCACGCGTCGACTGCAGTGCTGTTAGTGGCGTCGAAGCGACGCGAACGATAACACTCTACGTCGGCACTTTATATCACTCTATGCATTTCTACAGTCATGCTTGTAAGCTGCATCATTAGCACAATCCTCTTGAATAATCATAATACGGCGTCGTACAGCTAAGAAATGAAAGATTTGATCTGTGCGACCGTCTGCTGCTGACGGTGCTTGCAAGGATGCTGTTGACAATAATCCTACAGCAAACAACATACAAAATCAATCCAATCTTGACAGGTGCTGGCTGGGGCGGATACACTGAACAATGGCAAATTTATACCTCCTGTTTATTTGACATGAATACACCTCGATGGTGTAACACATTCCTTATAGCAATTCTATATTGTGATATTAAGCTTATTTTGTTGAAATGATGCATATTCCAGCTGCTGTAACTATACATTTCACTACAACTTGAACTTACATATATATATAGGTGAGCCGACCTGTCTGTCTCGTTACCATGTATATATGTTTGATACATGTCACATTATATAAACCCGCAGCATTTTATCTCACCTTGCTAGCCATGCAAAATCTTGAAATCCCCGTTTCTCTCGATTTCCTCCCAATATATCCGTGTCCAAGAATGCTTGCTTGTCACGTGTCACACAGAGAAACGTCATACAAACAACTTAACCCACAAACACCATCATACACAGTAGCTAAAAGCAAGCATAACAATTATATACTGAGGATTAGCCTAACTTCACCTGTAATGTATAAAGAGATCGTAAAACCCTATACTTCTCGCTCATAACTTGTTTATACGCAAATCACAACCCAATCAAACCGTATCATATGAGTAATCTCGCAAAGCTAGTTATCAGACGTCTATCCTAAATCTCTACAACAGTAGCTCTCATTAGGTAATTCATAGCTGTTGAAAAATCCTTTGTTACAATTCCTAATGTACATTCTACGAGGCACGTCTTTTCAGAACAAACGCCCAAAATAAATAATATTGTGATAACGCCCTTGGAGGGTGGTGTGAATGGTTGATCCCAAAGACGCCATTTTGTCTACTCATACTTTTTTGATAAAATGTTTCCAGAAATCGTTGAAATAACAAATCATGAAGTTTAGGAGTACGGCTTGCCTACGAATTCCCGACGAACTGCTGACATAACGCGAGTTTACATAATAAAAGCGTCTAACAGTTTGACTTGAACGCTACGAATGTCAAAACCATTTCAACTATTAATCGAAGCCCTATATACATCATCTACAGTGCGATTGGTTGTGAAACCTCGAAATACTTGTACCTGAAAGTGATGAAAACAGAAAGCAACAGGATAGCGAATCGGTCCTTATGTTTTTTCAAATGAATTGTTGTATTGGTATGTGTTTGTGCGATTCTTTCCCACTCTTCACCGACTCTTAAAGCTCGTTATCGCGGCCTGACCGTTCGTTGACCTCTCCAAAGTCCTTCTTGCCTATTAACAGCCCCTACAGCTATTCCGTGAAGCGTGAAAAGGCCGAAGCAGAACGCAATCCCTTTTACGACTCTCGACTGCGGTAGCTACTACCATGTCTGTTGATACGACTCTCGTCTCTGTTGCCCTGTTTCGCTCAATTTACGTGGGATGTTGTTTTTGTTCAACCCACGACATATCATTGACTGATACACGGGGTCATCATCGGCAGAGACTTCCGAGATCAACCGCGCCTGGCGTGAAAATTACATGGAATCCCGTCTACATGGGTCTGCCGCTTAGTAAAAAGTCGATCGCAACTGTAATCATTCATAGGTGAGGAATCAGTTTCAACTGGGTTCCCTGAGCCTGTGTTGACGAGAGAAGGACGATTAAGATTTGAAATCTTATGTTTAAACAAACTGATAGTAAACATTCTTAAGTAAGACCACCCCAGCAGGATCTCATTTACCGTCATTATCGGTGAAATATAGGATAGACTAGGATTTTGGAAACTCAGCGTTGACCAGATGAGCGATGACAAAGTGAGCTACAGTAGCGTTAAATTGTTGCCCCGATAACCACCACGCCGTCACCTTTGCGAGCATGAGTTTGATAAGCCCCAAGGGCGTCAGTAAATTTAAGCTAACGCGCGGTCAGACCAATCATTCAAAAGTGATACCTCCCGAATCAAAGCGATAACAAAAAGCATTTCATTTTACTACAAGTTTAGGCGATCTTGAAAAAGTACCCCAAAACAACTTAGTTCGAGATACTGTAATGTATGTTCGTTCACAAGTTATCAGTAGTCCTACTAAGTGACTGACGTATAAGAAGTGATAGATCAGCTATCAGCTACGGGACCTCCTCAATTTAGTTCCATGTGTAAGTATGCTAGTCTGTCATTAGTGCGCCTTCTAAATCAGTTAGGTTGCGGTGATTTAGCAGGAAGATAGTACGGGTGTCACTAGACTGCCAGGGGTCACGTCACGAGTGCCCCACTTCACAGTGCCCCTCTATACCGCAACATGGGTATCAGCTTGGCACTTATATGCATGGAAATATATAGGATATAGAAAAAATAGTCAATAGATTCCGAAGGAAATTTATCTCTAACGCTAGTACAGTAACACTTAGGCTTACAGATCACAGCAAGCCACTCAGCCGCCTTAATCTATACCTTGTGGTAGTACGTAAATCCCACCAGAGTTGAATCGTGACAAACGGCCAGTAGCCGACGACTGCTTTTAAGCAGAGGCCTATACTACCGATAATAATGTTAGCTCGTTAGCTCACGATCGGGTACAAAAAGCTCTGGTGACAATCATACACGCAAGGCATTTGAACAGCCGATTTTTAACATAAACGACTCGTATTGAGTATTGACACCAGTATTTTATTCAATACACGTGCGTCTATTCACGGTGGCCTGCCATTATTATACTTAATGTCAGAAAATGATATCACGACAAATATAAGATCATTTGTCAAAAATTGGTGCAGACCTGCCATGCTGGCTTCCCGACTTGAAGGAAGAGATGGAAATCTAAATGACGTGTAAAGAATGTTAACAGGCGCTGGTTTCAGTTTGTTGCAAGCGACAGGAAGCCTGTGACAAGGCTAGCAAATTAAAGTTACTAATATGGTTGCATTAGAGGTTGATTATATAAAAGTTATATAAAAACCAAGTCACCCGACTTGTAGCTTGTTAGAAGAATCTATAACAACAACTATATGAATTTTATCACGAAAATTTTATAGTTGCACGCCAACGCGATCAAATATCGATTTACCAGTGTAAATCTTAACCTCTATTCAAAAGCAGTAATGTGATACAACGTCGGGAGTAGATGAAGACTGTGGATTGATATCAATTTCTTTTAGCGCTAAGACCGGAAGAAGCCTTGAGGATGCGGAAAAGGCGAGATCTAATCTCCTGTGTTTGGGTGGATTCTAATGATTAAGAAAGATGAAGAAGCTGAGTTCAATATTGTAAAGTCTACGAATCGATTATCTACAAAAATCGTCTGATATACAAACACGAAGCGTACTCGAGACATTTGATCTTACTTATGATTTCATCGCCACACGAGACAGTGTGACATTTAAACGATTGTATGGTTCACGATTTTACAATATCAACGTCATGACTTGAAAGGTTTCGACCCCGCGCAAATTGACCTAAAGCCGCACACATACGTCATGAAATATTGCACGCTTGCTCGCTACGTGCATTACACATGGGATCTATAAAACCTATTACTCCGATCTTGAAAATCATCCCGACACAAGCCACACAGAACACCTTAAAAGATGAATTGAAGTCTCGGTGGTTCAAGTCCAGATGGCAGTTATTTAGAGTAACGAGTACCCGCATGTTTAGCTATCAGGGTGGAATCTTTCCTACATGGCATAGATGCCGAGGATGCGGCTCGTAGATATTCACGAATCATGCTTTTGGCGTTTGATAGCCAATAGCTCAGCCACTTGTGCAGTCCATTACCGATCGTAAGCCCTAAAAATGAAGCGGGATGGGATACGAAAAGATTTCCGACGTAATAATATCCCCGAATCACTGCGGGGTACGCGATCTGCTGGAGCAATATGATACGTCGTGCTGCCCTTATATAGATAAGACTAGAATCTCACCGTATTTCCATCTCAAATTTGCGCGGATTATCGTCCTTTGCTAGAAACTTCTTCAAGGGAAAGTAGGCCTATTACATTAAAGTCACGAACATGACGTGCTAATATTGTGTATGTTGCAAGGGGGGTGAGCCATAATCTTGATCTGCGCAACATGCTTTTCAGTTTTCATAATGATAACAGATAAGATATAAAGAATGAGCTATCAGGATTTCAACAATCGGCTACCGCAAATTTAGCCTTATTACGCAAATAGGAATGCATTTAATGGGGCGCTAGACACCAAGCCAATATCTGTTACAAAGGATCAACGCGATAATATTCTAATCTTCATGATACGCAGAGCCAGAGTCGTTCACCGGGACAATGATCTTGTCAATTTGAATGACAGGTTTAAATCAAATAAAGCACACATCAAAGGAATAAAGTTGAGAAAAATCGCCTTAATGTTGTCTAAAATATAACCGAATAATTGTGTTATATACGCTGATACTCTCGCGTTATCGTAGAAAGATCTCTCCGTGACGAGATATATCTTTTACGGTTTATTTTCCTATCTAATCTGATTACAAAATCGACGCGGAATTCATAACGAGATGTGTGTGATGTCGTATACAGTTCGTACATCAGCGATCAATTCAATATATCCGTTTTCACAGAAATTTATAGGAAGCACCGCCACCGCTTTGACAGCGAAATTTCATTTGCATAGCACCAACATCAAGAAAATTCCTTAATAATGTATAGTAAAATCACTGGCGATATTGTATCCCATATAGACTCTGGCGGGCCTGGCGTCGACCACTATACCGTAGGCGGAGTGTAGAAAAAGCCATGAAGCTATCCAAAAATTTTCCGCGCTTGCCCACTTCATCTCTATGCGGAAAAAACTCCATTCGAGATTTAACTAAACAGGATAACCTTTCCTTATGTTCGTTGCATTTTGATGATGAAATAGGAAATTTCGCGTTCACACACACACATACAGACGTTATACTTAGCAGGAAGGAAAACATCAATAAAATCAAATAGGCCGATTCATAAGCAGGTTAGGCAATACGATACGTTCGCTTTTATTACGATCGACATATTTACCGTACAGGAAAAGAGTTTGCTGCCCCTGCCTCTTCCTAAAATATACCGAATTTCAAACATTATCGCATCTCTCATTTATCAATGCAATCACGTCGAGTCATGATGTCCCGACTCCATATTAAAAGCACCTGGACTAGGCTTTGAGACATAGACTTCATGATACGCCAGATATCCATGACAGGTTTAATGGGACGTTTGCTATTTCTAGAGCCTGAGCGATTCACAAGCATTGGTACATTGCAATGAATTATTCGGGCCATCAGCAACCGACACACACGCGGTCACGGCACAATATATCACGTTGGATGGGGGAAAGCAAAACAAATGCGACCCAGTTCTAATCAGTTGGATCACAAGGGCCACGACAAGTCATCAGTACCTCGCATCGAACGCGCTGAACTGCTTGACTTCAAAAACCCGCAATGGGTTGCATAATTTGGAGCAGGAATATCTGATCAAGTGATCATGGGTACAATCATGGCCTACTTTAGTACCTATAGTAGGCCATGGTACAAGACAAAGCATCAGGGCGGACCACCCTGATAGTTACGAAGGTTTGTTTATTTGGAATTTAAAGCGTTTTCAACTACTAAGGTCATTTACGCCAGGTCAATTCTTCCAGTTTAATGCTCGGATCACTAAGCCGAGAAAATCGATAGAAATGCCATCAAATCCCAGAGAGCAGCGTACTTATTTATAGTTGGGTTACTGCTACCTTCGGGTATTCCATTTACTAGTTAGACACAGCCTCGGACATACCACTCACAAACTTATTTTTTGTCACATGTCCTTCCGGCAGCAGCCATCCCAGGGCATGGGACTGGCCATGATTGCGTGATCATACCCACAGCCAGGCGCATGACAATACAAAATATGCAAGCTCATGTTGATCCCAATCGCGCGAGCCATCCAGAGTGAAAGCTGCGGATAATGCGGTTCGCGGGCATGAAATTTCACGTGGGAATCCCAAATTTGGTCACTCCACCCGTAATATTTTTGCGTTTCGTGTTACTCATTTCTATGAATAGTCCTTGCTACTTAGCGAGATGCCTGCAAAACATCCAGCATATGGCTGTGCCATAATGCAATCACTTAAAATGGCTAATTCGATATCTAGGTGACAGTATATATGACATTGATGATCAGGTAACGAAGAACTTTGATGTCTTTCACATGAAAAGCAACGAAATGCCCGTATCAACTTCATCTCTCCATATACGCAGACGACGCATAATACAAGACGATCGATCGAACTCCCCGATATTTTACATCAAAAGAAGAAGCGACATTGTTTCAGGGTAATGCGAGTTTTATGTACCTGTCGGATTAATCTCGCAACGGTCGTTTATTCAGGACGGCCGCATTTTTCAAATTTTGGAATAAGACGCGTGTAACTTATAAGAAGCATGGGCCGAAATCGAAAAACATACTGTACGTATCTGCAAAAACATTTGATGTTGCGTTTGATAGCATAAATGCGCAATTTCAATCATCCCCAAATCACGAGCAACAAACTAAGCCCTTGTAAGAACATTAGCAAAAAATCTACAACCGCCTACGAAAATTTTAGATTAAATCTGACAGCCGTGCAATGATAAAATTCAACCTTTCACTAGCGACTGATCAAATGCTCTTCTAAAAAAAGAGGAGAGCGCTAACAAAACGCTGTCCCACTCACAGAACAAAGCAACTACTGGTTAAACCCCACAATCATAATTTTTTCCCGTTTTGTATACTTCCGCAAGCTAATTGTCTTATAGAGAGGTACCTGGTTTGCGAATGAATAGTGCAATTAATAATACAATGGCTCAGTTATGTTATAATCAATCTAGTATTAAATGATTAGACATGCTTTTGCATGCAAGCGACGAGTTGGCACAGGCAGAGTGTCAGGGTCGGGAGGTTGGTGGTTCTACACTCAATCCCTACGATAAGCAATCCAAACGTGGCTGATATATTGTACGGGTTGGTGCAGACCACAGTTCTCCCCTTTCCAAAACTGCATGTAAGCACCATTTTTCGGACGGAGTGCGGATCATTACGATAAGAGCAAGAACATTATCCTATGCCGGTGGCAAAGTCCGTCCCAATCCCGGACATACAAAATGGAGGATTGCGGAGTGGAAAGGCATCCGACATAAAAATTAGGCAAACCAATGCGGTTCCCAACAGTTATAGCCATCCCGACAGTAGTGTCAAAAGACTGCGCAGCGCAATATAGCATCGTGTAATCGGGGTAAAGGCGAATTTAAAAAAATATTTCGCATTTCACGGTAAACATGAAACCTCCAGGTGGACCAAACGATCTGACTAATGATATTTTAACGTTGCTTTAGCAAACTAGAGAACTGTTGGAAATGTATCAACAACTGTGCAAACCTCCCCCCTTTGTTGAAATCATCGTTTCAAAACGGCGAAAAATCACGCGGGAATAAACGCGAGCTCGTTCATGTCACCAGAGTGACAGAACAATTCTTCTCCACCTAACCGGAGTTCGGAAGGTCAAACTCCGGTAAGAAATCACAACCAATGACGCAAATATCGAGAGATACAATAGACTAAACCATTCTCGTAAAAATTGTTACCCGTAGGGTTTTATTAATAATTCCCATGCATGATTTATAGCCCTGGTAATTACTCCGTTAAACAAAAGGATTACGATTTCAAACGTTTCGAATTTTGAATCAATGAAAGACGTTGTACAACTAGTGTCAGGAACGCAATGCGGGTGCACCAGAAGGACGGTTAATGTAAACGTAATTGTGTATCTGGAACTATATTTCGTTTGCACCACTCGAGCAGATTACCTTGAAGATTATAGTGTCATGAATTGTTACTGTTATTAATCCTACACAGATGAAACAGCCAACAGGTACTGGCTGTTTGCTTTGCGTGATTTACGTCTGGATATGGCCAGATCAAACCAAGCACACCACATCTTCAAGACACACACACAGAAAAATAATATAGAGTCCTGCCAATTTTGGTTTACACATCAAGCGATTTGCGAGATGAAAGGATCTGCGTATGATTTATAACACGCTATCTTCATCTACGTTCTACGGAATGATATTTGCGTATCACTTGTAATGAAACTTGTCTTTCTAAATGAAAATGTCTTAAATCTAAATGTATTTTGGCAAGGTGACCTCGACCTCTGCGCGGTGCGTCAAGCGAATTGCCTGTTCACCGCCGGATAGAGAGGAACCGGGGTTCGATTCCAGACCGAGACAAATGTAACGCTTTACTTCAAAATTGGTATCCGCCGCTCTTGTCTGATTGGCAGTCATTATCGAAGAAGTACGAAGGGTTGTGGTTTGGACAGTGATCCGGAGTCAGGGACTATACACCGGGAGTGTCATAATCGAGCAATATAATTGCTTTATTGATCTGGTACAAAATTCAAAATAACAAGAACCGTGACCTTATGTTTCAATAGCGAGCATGATAATTTTCCTGATAATTGAACTTGTAAGAGTCTGTTATATCCAAGGCAATCCTGCCTTGAGGTGACGAGATTTGTTTATGAAATATTAATATTGCACTGAGCGGAATCGAATGATTTGAGGAAGCTTTCGGAAATCCTATTTCGCTAAGTGGTACAAGCGGCGACTTGAAATGAATTGTCTGTTTACAAGAATTCACCTTGTCTTGTCTTAAGCAGATTGATCAAGATGATCTTAGAAATAACAGCGGCCATCAGTTCGTACCACCTTAGGCAACGCTTATCTTCGCCTACAGTATGTTACTTTTGCCATTCCGGCGAGAAGCTGCTTAAAGGAGGTAGACTTGATAAAATTGATTGACATATGACAATTGCTTTTCAAAAAGTACCTCAATCCTACCTGGAAGCTATATAACTTGAACTCGACATCGTGTCGGCTTTCTTATCTGACTATGGTATACGCAGTCGATGAGTAACTAACCAGAGTTCATCAAGGTTATTCAGGGAATGAATCAATAACTAATTTACCTTCTTGTCATATGACAATAATGGGAAACCTGGCGACCACAAAAATTGAATCGAGGCCACATAGAAAGACATTGCACACCACTATACACAACTCTCTGCATATATATTCTCTATAGCATCCAATCATCTCGCAGACTAACAGCAACGTAGAAAAAAATCTCAATATTCACACCAGAAAGTAGCGGTTCATGAAGACTGCAACTGCGAGAGTTCACGAATAGTAGTAGGCGCTACTGAGATCGTAACACGAGACTAGACTAGACAATGTCAACGCTCTCCTCATAACGGGCGAATTGCATTCTGATAAAATGGCGGAGTAACTTACGCATTCGACAGTCAAGGATTGGGGAAGTATTACCGGCATAAAATACCACAACGTTCCCGCACGTCAGCACCCAAGGTGATGCGTTATTCCATAGGTTCGTTGACCCCATCGGTAACAAAATAATGTGGATCAGCCTACGTCAAAGAAAATCAGAATACCTGAATTACAATCGTATGAAGCGTCGAATAAGCGTGTCACGTAGTATTTACGAATTATATCTGAACCTTCAGCGGTTAAGAGACATGGTGGCTGATAAAGTAGGTTCGTGACCGAACTATTGCATGCAAGCCGTCGTAGAGGAAGCAATATTAGTACCTATCTCTTCGAATTGATGATCATTTCGTTTGACTGCTGTATGGGCAGGCTGGCGTGGTATTAACTCAGACACGGCAAGGTCACACAAAGTGCATTCCGTGCATCATTCTGTCTCTAATAAGATATTAACTGTAGCTTACATACTGTATTTGTAAAATTAACGAACAACGAGGTTCATCAGGATACATGCCTACGTGATAGTCCCCTGGCAGGTTGCCGCAGTCTACACAATCTTACCAAAAAACTCACGCAGCGGTTTGCAGTACCGTACTAACTGATTGAATTGCAAAAAGCCCGCCAAAACTTTTTCCTGACTCAGCAACTTTACTCTATGAAGTTGGTCCAGTCGCATGGGAGGATTGGCGAATATTTCTGCTCGTCCAGGGGACTAAAGATTACTACTGTAGTGCTGAGCCATCAAAAAGGTAAACATGGGACTGATTGCTAGATAACATGTCGCTGACCTAAACTTATTGCTTACACGACTGGCACATGATAAGCAGACACATACCTATGACTGTACTACAGCCAACGACGAGTATACTAAAGGAATTCCGTTGGGCCTGGAAGATTCGGACATTTAGGTCACATTACGGCCCAAGAAAATCCACACCCACGGAACTGCACTGTAAATTTATCCATGATTAGCTTACTGCTAAAGTCACTGAAAGCCTGTTTGGCCCATAAACGAACTACAACACTCGTGAGCAAACGGAATATGACAGATACCTCCGTGCTCCGCGACGTAATGATGATTCGTCTTCATTACGCTATCTCTGATCGAAGTCGGGTGTAGATGAAGCTACAGTACAGTCTGGTGGAGCGATGAGAAAATTCGCTTGTGGATCTACAGTGCGTGCACAATTGAGGTCAATCACCGTACTATGGTGCAATTTTGCGGCCCATCCTATTGCACTATTTCAGCCACTGTTTACAGATGCAATTTTTCTGAGCCTAAAATGAGTTCACCAACACGCTTCTGCATGCGGTAAGTGTAGTAAGTTCATGACTAGAAAGCGTTTGGGGTATAAATTGTACAAATGCCTAATGACACCACTTTGCCAAGTTGATGTTAGCTCAGATCCATTGGATCTTTATCAGCCTACGTACACACTTTCGCTGAAGACACGCTACATAAGATGCCATCAATAGCTCAATCTCACGTTCACTTTTACTACCTGATATGTACAAATGATATTCCAGCCACCTACGAAGTACGAAGTCCATGCAAGATGATGCTATCGCTCTTCAGCCTCAACGAAGGGCAGCCTCTATGTACTTCCAGATTAACATATTTCTACACTCTGTAGCTATCTCGATGAACACACACATGCTGTCTACACTGTCTAGCGAGAGATTAGTGCAAGGCGTGCGCGTTGAGCTGATTGGAAAGGCTTTGGCTGACGAGCGAAACGGTTCTGCGGGGATAACATATTCTGAATCACGCGAGCTGCTACTGATATAAGCGCACCTATACCATCTATTCGCTGAGAGCTTCAACTGCAACAATCGGAGTCACACGTTTTCATCCACTTTCTCATTAGTCTTCTTACATGACAGTTACGCATTCAGTGAAAGGGTCGTGGCGAGTTTAGACGTTTCGCATTAGGTGTCATAAATAATAAAATCGTGTCAGAATTACCTCGACTATGTCTAACGATTGCCCAAGAAGACGCAAACCGTCATTGCTTACATGAGTCTTGCCCGATCAATCATCCGGCGACCAATTTTGTTTCACAAGAAATAGACAAGATTTCTATAAAAAGGAAAAATTTGCTACGTACACCAAAAGACTGTATCGATAAAGGAATTGACCATGAGCCAAGCAGTGTCTAACTAACCGAACTCGATTGCAATTTTGATTTCATTGTCACGCGTTTCCGGGTTATCTTCGCCGAACAAGTCTGCCATCCGAGAACTCATTATATTCGACGAAAATCAAGAGTTGTAAAAGGCAATATTTATTCCCTGCTCCATCAGATAGCTATTCAGAACCACGTATTGTTTCTCAAACATACATGATTGTTATAAACATCCAGAAATGATTTGTCGTTTGTGCTCGCAGCTACTCAACGCTGTCTTTGAGAAGAGCTATAAACCAATATATCTTATTAGCCAAGGTACGGCCTACTTTAAGCCACGGCTCAGGGTCCAGTGGTGCGAATGCTCGGTTGCCGGGTCCAGGTTCCTATTACATCCTAGGTAGATAGCTATAGAGAGTGTCATCACAGTTTTAACGTACAGCGAACTTTATTGGGAATTTTTCACAAGCTTTCGGAGTTCCGTTCCTGCAACGGGTGAAAATGGACATGAATCATATGATAGTTATGATCAAAGTAGTCAAACCACAATT
Organism: Botrylloides violaceus; assembly: GCA_030412335.1. Lineage (NCBI taxonomy): Eukaryota > Metazoa > Chordata > Ascidiacea > Stolidobranchia > Styelidae > Botrylloides > Botrylloides violaceus. Next base: position 518,248 of record JASFYC010000825.1, on the reverse strand, counting down.
TCAAAACAGCCTTTGTCAAGTTGTGATATATGGCTTCATCTACCAATGGGAATATCAGGATAGTGAGTGAGTATAGTGCACAGACCGTAAGAAAGGCAGAAGGTCGCCCCTCATGCCTTTGGTACTGTATATTATTCGTGCGCTAAAATGCATTTCCCTGTAGAAGATTTAGCATGAAATATATTTACCATGAGATCGTCGAGTATAGAAATAGAAATATCCACAAGATTAATTCATGAAAATCAATATTTCGAAATTGAAATTGATAGGTGAAAAATCGCATATCTAACCAAACTGCTCTGATGTCAGAAACATTTGAAAAATAATATGCCGACAGGTTAAACCTGAATTTTTGTGCATCAAATTTGTTTCTGTTTAAAGATAAAATGATCCGAAGAATTGAAACCATGAATTTTGATATTAATAAACGTACAAAATTAGAATTCGTTCGGCCGCGGTGACATTTGGGAATTCGAAGAAACGGTCAAGGAAGAAAGATAGACAATATTCGTGATATCCAGTATCGTGTGTCTGTATTGTGATTAATCGGAACTTTTCAGTTAGACATATATAATGATGAAATATATTTTGCGCAAGTAAAAGTTTTGACAGTATTAATATGTTCCAAAAGTTCAAGAATACTAATAGGCAAACGTAGGCATCAGTGGTTCGATCACGGCGTGAGTCTCTATTCATTGGACGGCTCCGGGTTTGGAATCTCAAAATTTGCTTATCTCAAGTACACAATTTCAATAGGACACATTTACCAACGCAACGTGACAAGTACGCTTACAACCTAAGTCTATTACACATGCCCAAGCCCATATGATCTTTATGTATTTGACATCCATATTCTATCTATAGGCCTACAAAGCCCAATGAGAACTCATCAAATAATTTTACCAACGTGCTATGTTATGTGGAATAATGTAATCTGACAACGATCTTACTACTTAACATGACAAATCAAGTTATTGAAATAAATCAGCCGTGCAGCTAAACAGTAAAGCCGTGCAAATTGATAAATTATAGGCACGAGTTTGGACGTTCCGAAATTGGATTTCGCATTGAGTTTTTCTCCATATCAGTGGAAAAATGCTATAGGATATTATCAGTATAAGAAGGTTTTATAAGCAAAGCATTTTGACATAAGCAAATTAACCTCAATCTATCCATATGGCGTATAACAACTCGTGTACGAACGACGCATGCAATACTCCGTCACGGCATACGGTGAAAATTAAATCAAACAGAGTTAAGTGTAGCATTCCTGAACAGGCTAGCAGCTCACGCTGATTTGAACTTAAACCGCAAATCGTACTGGCGCGTGGTAAATCTAATTAAAGGCATTAGATTCTTCCGCAAAGGTAATAGATAAGCTTAAAAACAAAAGACCGCGATGGACAAGGTGGACTAATTGTGGCATTGTTCAACGCAACTCAATTCCCTGTTGGATTCATAATTAAATTGAAAAGCAACCACATCTGATACTTTTAATGATATTAACATGGGACAGAGGAAGTCTGATATGACAGTGTGCACCTAAAGTCGAATCCAACGAATGGGCCTACGCTTTGTATAGAAATATATATGTGCTTCACTAATCATTGCTGTTTAGTTTAATCCCCTTTGTTCTATTCTAATCAGAATGGCATATCAATTTGGTCGGTGACATATCTATACCTTACTGCCATGAAATGATTGGCTAAATGAACAGATGCGGCTTCAAGTAGAACCTAACGGCATTTGAGGGTTAAATCTCATTTGCGGGTAGTTCACAATCTATAAAATTATCTTGGAGCTTGGATGGCTGTACCCTGTGCGTGTTGTTGTCGATATATTTATGGCAGTTTCATTCAGCTGTTCAGATCACGTAGGCATACGCCAATACATTTGTTATTTATAACAGATTAAACTTGTGATGTGATTGGCTACAGCATAATTGCCCAACAGAAAAGCATTGGCAATCGCGTGGAATCTAGCAGGAAAGTTTAGATATTTATCACAGGAATGATGAAAGGACGTTTGAGATATCTTTTATAATCTTGCCGCTCTGTTCGAGATCGCTTACATAGTAGCCGACTAGAAATGATCGATTATTTGATGATGTGTTGTCATGATTTTGAGTCATTACAAGATACACATTTGTCTGAATTTCATGCGAAAGATGTTAGGCAACATTCATCATCCGTTCCTACTGATATACAATTGTCTTAAAATTCATTTACAATACATACGTTTGCTGAAGAGATTGATAGCTGAGAGTTCTTGTGGTGAAAAGGACATTTCCATTCGTCACCAAATTCTAAAGTGACGTAGGTTTCATAATGCTTACTTAGCCTACGTGGACTTCGGCCAAGTGAGGTTTTCATTATCTCAAAATTATCACTCAAATCGGCATTCAATATACAAAATGTAATGGCTACTGCCAGTGCACTGCACAGACCTCCCCCGTGCAATAGATTCACTTTGTAAAGCTCCATAAGCCAGATCGACAGACTGTCGAATGTGTGGTACAACATAGCGTGTTAACTTTTTTAAATATAGCCAGTAGACCGGGCTATTCCAGCCGTACACAACAACATAATCTTCAGTTACCACGGGAGTTTGGCGCTTTTCCACATAGCGTAGGCCTAGTTCATCGAAATCATATCCAGGCCTATGTATCATGTAGATTTTGAACCATTAAACTACTCCGTACTCGACATGGCTAAGCAAAGATATACACCCTTGCTACGGTTGAGTGAGATGGAGATGAACTGAGACGTGCGAAACGTCCCACCTCAAAAAAGGCTGAGGTCACGCCTTATTCCCATTCATCACTTGCCGCCATTTTGTGGCATTCTAGCAGAGTCGTAAATGCGACCCACGAGTGGATGTAACATAGCTCATTGAGTAAGTTCCTATTCGAATCAGAAGCAGCATATTTAGGGTCGAGCTGACGGCAAATTTGCAGCTACAAGTACGATACATAGCTTCTATAAGGAACCCAAAATGCTTTCTGCATGCGGTAGGCGTAAGCTGCCTTCATCTGTTTCCCGCACGTCGCTTCGAAGGTAACGGCAGTCTATCAAAATGCATCATGTCTTCCCCAGGGACGACCAGGTGCACTTACCCCTGCCATTCAACGAGTATCCTGTCAAATGCTACTTACTACATGTGACATTACTGACATATATACGGGATATCTACGCGACTACCAAGCTTAAATGCAACTCATCAGTGCTTGCGCGTCTGACAGTTAACAGCCAGCGGTCAGGACAAGACTGATGGAAACATTTCATTTCAACCAGTCAAGGATTCAGACCATCCACAACATCCATACGAAGTGACAGAGTAAGACAGAGTCTACAAGTGCGTTAATGCAAGAGTTTATAAAAGAAAACAGCCTATACAAAATATGGTTGTTAAGCATAGGGTGGGTTGACCGACGTCAATAAATTCTATACAGCGTAGAGCGCATCTTGAATGTTTAAAATAACAAAGACAGAAAGACAATAACCGTATATTCAAGTAATTCGTCTTGTGACTGAAAACTTAAAACCACGCAGAAAGCCTCTCGTTTCCCGAGGGAGGGAAGCTGTCATATCATTCGTAGAAGGTTATCCCTGCTCAAAATATCTTGACTTGCTTGATGAAAATTCATTTCCCAAACGAAACCATCGTTTGCATGTAGCCTACGACCGCGCCACCATCAGACAAAACGGGATTTGCGAGACCAAAACTCGTGCTAAATGACTGACGCACACAGAGCTAACTAACTAGCTATAATATATAGCTGCTACTGGCTGTAAATTTTTTGTAACGCCTTATTGCATGATATACCCCATGGAAATACACAGAGAAGTGTACACCAGAGCGCGGTAAAAAAAACTATGTTAAAATAGATATATACGTAAGTTCACTGGAATGTGTCAGAATTGTTGGTTCGGTCGCGAAAGGTGGCGTTAAAGATTGATAGCCTTCCAGCTCCATTAATACCTTTTTGTCGAATCTGTCTAACCATGTCAAAGTTGCGTACAAAGTGTCTGTTGCTATAGTAAAGGATAAGTACATGTTTGCAGCAGAGATGAAACACAAGAATATACACCCTCCTTTTCAAAATCACGCAAGATCAAGTGGGCAACAAAACTTTTGTCACCAGAGTCTTGATCATATCCAGCAAGAATCGGATATTTCTGGAAATTCACAGTGTATTTGATCACATGATGAAAGCTACAAGTTATATACAAAATATAGAACAAACAAAACCATTCAGTATTCATATTTTTCTATTCTTGAATGCGATGAGTGCTCGAAAGTAGGCGCCACTTTCTCCTAAAAAATGGAAAAAAGAAGATCACATTGGATCGGAAAGTTCTGTTCAAACCTTAGTCACAAGGAAACTGAGATAGTATTTCAAGCAGCGTTGTTAAATTCATTCCGTCTTGTTGAATTTCATGGTCATTGTTATGGTGATCACGTTCAGAATTCATGTGATTCATTACTAATCCAATTATGATCAAAATCCCGAACTTGTACGCCTTGTCACAACCTGCAGTGACAGACTAATCCAAAATCCAATCAATCCTAGAGTATTTCATTTGTATTGAGTGACAGGAACAAAGGAGAAGTAGGCATCCAATTGTCATCGACTTAATCTCCATGCACAACAAGCGAATATACTTGGCCTCCAAGGACTTATCAATTTGTAAGTATCAGCAACTGGGGACGCGGGCGTGTCAGTTACAAATCGAAAATCCAATTCCAAGGGTACTGATCCGAGCAACAAAACGAGGCAAATCCTACGGCTGGGAAATCAGTGATTGAGCAGTGCGGTACGATTAGGAATTCGCTGTCTCGGTAATTAACTCGCAAGAGATTGATAACGATGTCGTGAGAAAGTGAGGTTCGTGCGAAGCCCAAAGAACGCTTATACACCAGTCTGTGGGCGCCCGATGCCGATACCAAATAAACTTTGACAATCTTCTGAACATAAAGAGCAAGACATATGACCACAGCCACCCACAGCAATGGACTGCGTACGAGTGGGCTAGTTTTGGTTAGACGAACAAAATGAAGTCGATTTGCCTTGGTCTATTTGAAGCATGATGCACAAGTGCGCATCCATTCCACAAAGCTACTAGGGCGCGTTAATCGACTCTGAAGTTGTCCATGAAATACCGCAACAGTACGCGAAGTAGTTTTGTATGCGTGCTGGGGGTCATACAGCGAACTGAAGTCCAGTTCAACGCTAGCAGCCTAGCACCAACCAGCTCAGATTGAACTGCCCGAGTACCACTCTTGAAACCACGTACAATTGTTTCTTATCGAGCGGGAAGAAGCGCGATCCTCGTTTCAGCAAGGCTTATCCGTGTCTTATCTGTGTATCGTATCTGTGTCTTCTGTAAAAGGTCAAGTACGCTGTACTTGCCTGACATGTATTAATATAATGGTACAATATGGTTCAACTTTTGCTTCAATAAATTGTATAAGCTGGTGTATAACTTGGCTACACTCAGGTAAGTACAGCATACTTGACTTTATACGAAAGACACAGAAAAACGGATAAGCCTTGCTAGAACGACGATCGCGCTTCTTCCCACTCGATAAGAAACTTTTTTTGGATTAGCCTCCTTTACAACTATAGCATGTATTTTACTTTTAATGTCAACCTGTCAAAACAACCACCAGTAGTCGTTCACAAACGATATACTGAATCGCCACTTTTCGATGCACGACTGCATGTATACACGCAACAAACACGAAAACTTGAATAGAAAGAATACCTGAAAATTTTGACCAGCTCTAATCTTCTTCAGCAGCGTCACCCGCGCCGACCTCCGCAGCTTCATCGGATCTGTTTAAAACAACAAGAGGGGAAACTCAATCACAGGTTGCCACAATTTGTCATTATCATCACGAAGGCAGGAAGGTAGGAATAACGCAACCGAGGGGAGAATATCTCGTAATTAAATCATTATCTGATGGGCGCATCTTAACCCATCACTGCACGATTCCATTGTCCTAAGCTACACCCGAAAGAGCTACAGACATATTTTTAAGACTGTGATCTGTTACGTTGGAACTCAGAAGAATTCTTTCAAGTTCGAGAAGTTGGAAGCGGAAATTTTCAGTGTGCGCCGCATTATTCTTTGGTCGCGAAAACAGAGATTTTTGACGCCAAGTTGGCACAGTTGCCAGCTCGTCCAATGCTAGCATACCAACCGCAGCTTCCCGCCCAGCCGCGATAGCGATGAGGTGGTGAAATGCGGCTCAGTCTACCGCTAATGTCAAAAGGTTCGCAGCTATGGTCAGAGACTAACACTAAGGTATTAGGGAGGGTTGTGAGAGGAGGACATGCGGCGTAAAAATCTACAATCAAGTCACGTGCGGTTTGATCTGGTCAGGACAAGCAAAACAGAGCTGACGAAAGGAGAATATGAAGAGTTGGTCAATTCAGATAAGCTAGATACAATAGCCATAAAATTTTTCTCCCTTAATAACCCATTCCATATCGCGGGACTCACATCATTCTGTGACTGGAAAATCATGATGACATGATCAGAGACAATCACATAGAAGCGCAAGCATAACACGAAACAATGGTTTTCCATGCTTTATCCCCATACTTCTCTTGCAATAATATTTTATCCAAACATCATGGAAGACAGAGGTATGGGCAGAAATACAAGTAAAAAAAAACATCACGTACGAAAGGTCATGCGGCGCGACACAGGAGCGTGTCAGTAGAACAGTGTGAACAAGAAAGAGAAACAAAGCTGCCTTTCGCACAGTTCGTAGCGCCATCAAAGCAATCAGGTTAAGTGAAGCGAAGCGCTCTCATAAAGACGCGTAAAATATATTAAACATCAACTTTGGATAACACTCTTCTCGTAATTCAAGCGAGTGAAAATTGTTGGCGCATTCCGGTAGCGATTTTCCCCCTAATTATTACAGGGGGGCCGGTCGAGGGTTATAGAAAGTTCACAAAGTCAAAACAGCACAGGAGAGGGATAAAAAAGGGGATACGGACACTTAAAACACCAAACAATCGCGACGTAAATCTATTTTGACGGAGTCACACGTGAAATCGCGGAACCAACGCCACGACTCAAAAGGAAAAATTATCATTAACAGGAAATTACATGTCGACTACAACGGTTAAACTAACATACACAAGATTCTGCCGCTGGTGAAAAAGCAAAACCCGGTCGAGGTTCGACAACGTAACATCGGTAAAGATATCCGCTGCGGGTGGCAATATAATTAATCATAATACAAAGTGTAATTGCGATGTTGTACCGTGTTCTTGTACGGCCAATGTCCATCGGTAAATGCAATAGCGAAATAAGCAATTGAATTGAAGGACCGTATCTCCAACAATACCTATTAGCATGACGTCACAACAACCGCCAGACAATAACAAGTAGGATTAGTCATTGTTTCATTCCTTTGTACATCAATTAACAACAACCGCAATATCAAAATATAGGTTTACGCGAAGAGTTCAAGTGTTGATAGTGTCCGTTTGAGTGAAATAACATCAGAAAAATACACTAATGAGAATCGCTTACAAGCTTACATTGTGATTTCACAATGCATTCCATTATGATGCAAAAAAAAGCTCTTGACGGTTGGTATACAGTTTGAGGTTTCATTTATTTAGTGCATAAGTTCTACTGTGTAGCAATTACGTTACGCAGATGTCTGTTGGGCCAAAATCACAACACAATGAATTTCTTTTTCAAAGTAGAGTTGCATACGCGTGGGAATCCGTCAATCGAGAACAACGCGAATAGAGAGTTTTCAATCAAATTTAGATTGGATCTCGCCATGACGGGCATGAGAAAATTGCAGACAACTGGGAGTAGGCCTAACTGTGATCGAAAAAAACCTGCGACGCCATCACAACATCGTTATGTATTACAGTATACATTGCCATCGTGGTAGAACATCAGTTTTGCATGTTCCCATAACTTACAAAGCGTTAGCCATATGTGAGATACAATAATTATTAACAATGTGACTGATTAGAATCAAATACAGACAACTTATAAACAGGTGGGGGAAGTCATTGATAAATGATGCTGGGTATACGAGCAAAGCCGAGACCAGGTGGGGGTGATATACTAAATCATGGCATGAAAATTGGAACAGGATGAATCATAAGGAGAAAGGTGAAATTTCCCTTGCCGCGGCTGGCTCCAAGACAAGAAAAGAGCGAGAGTTGCAACAGGGAGGACACCTGGCCTAGAAATCACTGCCAAATCATGAGCGGTCCAGTCCGCTGTGGCCAACCACAATATGGACGAAAAAGAGAGAAGGAATGTAAAGTTGAATCAACTAATTAGATTGATGGGAAATCTGTCTCTCTTCTGGAAACAACCACTAAATGCAGCAAGATTAAGATCGCCTTGGGTGGATCCCGTCGAATCGCCGGCTACCCCAAACGCCTAAAACACGAGAACCGAAAATTTTCGTCAAACAATATAACCACTGCAAAATGTAACGGCGGGAAGCGAGAGAAATTTATGGCGACTCGAGCGAACGAGGGCCGAAGCGCTGTGTGGTAATGAGGTGAAACGTGAATGAATCACCTCAACCAATAGTAATAAAATGAAAAATGTGCCACCAGATTAGCAGTATGCCGAGGTGACCTTTTCGACCTTGCGACTGACAAGAAAATATGACACTACGGTAGCTTGACAACGCTCATTATGCGTAGAAACACGACGGGCTGGACATGTGTAAATACACTACCGCAACAGGTCGTTGTCACAATAACCGCGACAAATGCGAAGCGAAAACAAATGCGGTCAGAATTGGCACTATTCGGCTGGATATTTGCTTATGGAAACCACTGGAATACGTTCTAATCTATGATTTCATACTGTGAAGCCTTGACAAGTAAAATGACACATAGTAGCCTTGGGGGATACTTTCCTTTCCTTCTCCCTTCGGCACTTCCATTGACAGGTGGCCACGACGAGTTGACCTGCATGTCGATGTAGCTGTGGTTTTACACCAGACAGATATCCTGGCGCAACCCAACCTATTCTAATTGGCAGGGTAATGCCATCAAGCGTCCACGGATCCCCATCGCGATTGAAACGAGCACGTACGAGCCACAGTTTCCACTATAGATGATCGGCACAGCGGGACGCGAGTGAAAAATATGGACAGCGCACTGCTGGTCTCAAGCGCGGCTTGGGAAAGTTGTGTATGGAATGCACATCATAAAATTCGGTGCTAATGCAATACGCCTCGCAGCATCCACTTCCCCAGCTCCCAAGTACATTCCTAACAGGCATGCATGATCTGCGGACGCCGGCTGGGCTAGGAGATGAGGAGTGACTAGGCTGGTGATGTATAGGTGATGTTGAGTAGTTGCTTGCTTAATTATTGCTTTCCCCGTGTACGTTATCGCGTTAGTGTTGTTTCGTGGTATTCTATATGCTAACGTTGTCGAGTAAACTGCACGAAAAACAAACTACCCGACTGCCGAATTGGGACATCTAAGTTGGTAGCCCATTACCACCCATCCATGCTATCCTCATTCACATGGGCAGTTCAGCCGTCTCGCAGACCAATTTAGCGGACACTTTTGAACACTTTAGAAATGTCTCCGTATATGAATAACCCAATAGGGTTTCCAACTCGCGACGTGGTGTCATGGCATACGGCCTTATCAATAAATAATACACCAAGTACTCGAAGCACAGAGCAAATCCGTGTGATGTGCTCTCAGCACAAACAGAACTCGTGGTTTGACATCTGACCACGTTAGCGCATTATCAGTATCAGCGTGTCATTTCATACACCAAGAATTCACGCCATACTTCGTACAAGCCAGACAATACATATACGACAAAGTTCCAACCGCGCAGTTGAAACACGTGGTACGATTCGTAGAGTATAAGCAAAAGATAACGATCGTGAAAATAAATACAAATTTTGCGCTTTCTCTACGTATTTACAAATCAATGCGTCATCGAGGCGTTATTTTCCCAACAAATCTTGTCGCATTGCAACATTACGCGAACATTCATCATAACATGTCGACCTTTCTTTAACTTGATTTTATGACGGCACAGTTTGCGATGAATGGATGACGTCACCAGCGGTGAGGTTAAAATGTGAAGTGTTGTCATCCGTCTATACTTCACAAAGAAGCGTAAGAGGAGATTACAATGTCGGAAATATTTCAACTACCGCTCGGCGCATCTGTAATTTACGATCTATGAAATCGTAATCTTGCATGTCGCGCGCATGCGCAAGCAGAGACATAGCGAAACAATCAGTCAAAATTTGTGTTGGAGTATAGACTGGAAGTCGGCATGGTGACGATGTGTTATTGTCCATGTCCTGCCAACGGCTTAAAGCAGTTTGATATCGTGTGTCGTAAACATACGCGATGTTGCGTCGTGGTGTGATTGAAGGCGAACTCCACAGAATTACAGCAAGACTTGAAAATAATTTCAGTAATAAACAACTCATGCGCTAAACGGCCCATTTCCCGATTCATTTCAAGGCATACACCACTTTGCGTTATCATGCTGCGCAATTCCCGCCCCATTCACAGACCGATCTGTACATCGTCAACGTTTCTTATCACAGATCGTCAATACCTTTTTCTTTCATTCGGCCATTCGGAAACGTAAGTAACACGGGACGTCTGGAACAAGAACCGACGTCTCAGAAACGTCCTATCTTTACAATGCATTGAATAAAGAGACGCGATAACAGACACGAAACACTCTCCGGATCTGTTTCATCGGGGCCGATTTTTTCCTAAACAAATGACTTGAAACCACCAAGTTGAACTTAAAAAGAGTGCGCTCGTAAGAACTAGGTTTCCGTAAAGAAATTGTGACGGGGAAATTTCGCAACAAAACAGCAACGCGACAAGAAACAATAATCGCCGAATTAAGCCAACGAAAATTGATACGTAGCAAGAAATTTACTCGGCGTATCTCGTAACGGGCTGGAAATTACAGGATAAGGGCGGAAACGCTCGACAGTAATCGCAGAACGTTGGGAAATGATGCACTTTTTTAAATCGTCTAATAATTGAATAATCTCAATGCGTCGAATCACATGAGTGCGTGTGTGGTAGAAGGAGTCCAAACCAAACTTTGACTTAAACAAAAGTTCACACACACGCGGTAAAAGAAACTGGAAGCAAACACCGTAACGGTCGTTATCTGCTACTTTTCCTTTCATCCATCAATTTTAATCAAGGCTGCTCGTTATGCAAAGTTAACGCGCGTGAAGATGATCCCGCCAAAAATTGATCCGAAAACGCGTCTCGCTTTCGACGATACCACCTACCGAGAAAATCCCTCAGTCAAAGAATATGGTGGATGAGATATATTCATCGCGCGACAAATTCGTTCGGGGTATTTGAAAGGACAAGGTCACTACGATTCGTAGTATGCGAACAAGTATAAGATCTGAAAATTAACCTTGTCCGTCGTACTTACTGTAACTTTCCGTCATTTTTAACTGAATGATTTAACATCTTGGCTTTATACTTATACCCATTACTGGGGCCAATCATGGCCTACTAAAGTACGGCCATACACCCAGCCTAATGAGCGAAAAATTAGAAGGCTGGTTATCCTATCCATCCACCCAAACCACACTGTTAGGAAAACGCGCGATCGGTAACGCACATGAACCCTAAAACACGGAGTAGTACGTAAATGTTGTATATTGCATTGCATGTGATATACATATAACTCAAAGTAACAAGTAAAAGCGAAAAATGAGATTCTGCCAACACGCCTCAATTCTTTTCCCTTTGCCTCTGTTTGAATTGCTTGAGCGAGTCTTCTCTGAGAGAGGCGTTGGTCAACTTCTGTTTGTTATTATAAAAGATGTTGACAAGCTTTTTATATGCAACTGCTGTGCATTTTTCACCATGGATGGCGCAACCAATTCGTGAAGTACCCAAAACAACTTCTAGTAAATGCAATGCTGCTCGTCTAGCAGGAACAGAACTGTGTTGAGATATAAGCTTGCTGCTGGAATCTAATGCAGCAAACACGTCAAACACACAGTGAGCAACTTGTAGGGTAGGCATTGAAAGCTTGCCCCTGTTCAAATGCCTGAAATATTCAGGAAATTCTTCTTCATCTTCACCGCCATCACTTAACAGGGATAATGAGCATCCAAAGCACATCATTAAACTAGCAATACGTTTGGCTATAAAGCCAGCAACAAAATATGCAACCTCTTTTGTTTCATCTGAAATTGAAGATTCAGAGAAATCGTAAGCAAAGATGTCAACGTCATTCTGAAATTCTTGAAAAGCGGCTGCGTTGTCAATCTTCACATCTTCTTTCCAAAATTCTACACCGCTTTTCAGCAATGACCTACACATCACTATTTTTTCAGCTGATAGGACTTCACGTAAGCTGACTAGGAACCTTCCCCCACTCATTTGACGGTATTGAGAAAATCGCCTTTCAAGAGGATCAGTTTGGAATCTTCCCATCATGACATAGCCGTAACCTTCTGATAATAGATCTTGAACCAATTCACTCTGGGCAGTCATAGTTCTTCTTAGCGCATCAAACGTCTGCTTCGTAAAGCAAAACTTAGACGGTGCATGTGATTTCCAGTTTGTCAGCCAATCTGCAAAGTCTTTCAAAAAGTCAACTTTTCCATCATCACGTGTCACCGCATTACCAAGACTGTTTGGAGAGTACCGTTGTTTGCTATTCACAATAGTCCACCAGACATGAATCAACTGTAAAACAGTGGGAACAGGGTTCATTTTCCATTTCAGTGTGTTCCGTTTTCCACTTTGAATATACTTCTCATCGAAATGCTTTATACAAATGACTGAATACTTGGTCGGCATCCAATTTGCCCGGTTAACAAAACGCATCCATGCACTAAAAATGTCCGGCTTTTCAAAAGGGAAATGAAAACTTGAGATCTTCTTTGATTTTTCACTATCGTAACCAGAATTACAGCCGACTACACAACACTTGAATCCCATTATCAACTCTAGGACAAAACAAAAGATTGCTCGTCAAAGTCATATGCAGTGAATTTGATGTAACTCGAACAATGAGGCGGTACTACTAGTACCGTACCGGTAACAGCGAAGAGTTTATTACGGCATCAGTATAGTAGCCTGCTGGCTCTGTTTATCTCATCTAGACTTTTGCAATTATAAAGAATTTCCCTGGCGTGCTAGCCTCTTTTCTTTATTCAATAAATATCTCTGATGACACTACACACTGACGCAGAAACGTTACAAATCTGACAGTAACTTACAGGCTAGCCAGTGCACTTCTATCGTTCTGACTCCCTGACCCAGAGCTCTAGCTAGTTTGAACACTGTCAGTCCATCACGCCACTCACTGTTGTATTCATCCGCGCTACATTGGAGAGTTCATATGTGTGATAATTTCAATAGCTTTAGTGTACTCTAAATGTTTTGAATGAAACAACACCGAATAATAGAAATGCGATGGTAGCAGCAGCTTATTCGACGCGTGCCAGTTTAGACTCCGATTGACTTGAGTCGCGCTTACACGTTGTGGCACTGACGCCAATATGCATCCGCGCTTTTTTTGTTTGCGAGAAATCGGACTGCCTGGCGAACCGGCCTTCTAATTTTTCGCTCATTAGGCTGGGTGTATGGCCGTACTTTAGTAGGCCATGGGCCAATTCAAGCATTTTTGTTAGGGTGGCACAGATTTTGCCCGATACGGGTCTGCGTGTATATACTAAATATAATGAGGCGACTCCATGATTCGACATTCTGTTAATTGAGCAACCTTTCTTGACTTAATGATCATATTTAGCTTAGCGATAGCAGACTTCGTTGGCTTAGTAGCGGGGCTCTATGATTTTTAATTACCAGGATAACAATCTCTCCCTACACAGCTACGACAAGCCTTAGTCTATTTGAAGAGACGTAGAAAGTAAACTATATAAGATAATCCTTCCTGTGCGGAAAGTACCCCAGGTAGAGGTCGTGAGCGCCTTTCAGCCAGGTAGTTCTGTTTAATACAGCTTGCATACGCGTTTGCGTTTGAACATGTTGCGAACAATTCTGCTAAAGTATAATAACTTGACCACGCGACGTTATTGCGAAACGTTATGATGCAAATTCAATTGAAATTTGAAAGTCTCATCACAGCAATAAAAGCGAGCCGTCACTCCCCACGAAACATGTTTCTCACGATGGAATCCCGCCATAGAATCGTATAGACGGAAACGTATTTTTACGACGTTCTAACATGCCAAATATAAACAACCAACATCGAAGTCTCCTACAGTGATTGAAATTTTTTGGCGTAATATTCAAATTGAATTTAGTGATGGGGAGATTGGCATTTGAACCAAAGGTAGGAAGAATTAAACAAAAGCCAAACCACTGATGCACGGCAATCGTTCACAGTGATGACTTGTTACGTCATGCATTTGTTTCAGTGTTCTAGTTCAGCATGCATTCTCACCTGACTTGATCTGCGGATGGTGGCTCGTTATCGCCCATGAGAGACTGTAGTAGGCTTGCATCTGTGGATGGCTGGAATGAAAAATATGAAAAATTGTAATTTTCAAAAATGTCAGTATGCCAGTACGCCGCACACTCACGGGTGGCGTGATATCGAAGAATCCTTCCGGAAGATCTCCTTTCTCGCCAGCGCCTGCTTGCGGTGGATTAGTTTCACTGAAAAGATATGTCGAGTTCTGGTATATAGCAACACTGCGTAGATCAGCAAAATTTAACATACCTTTGTTCTTCAGCAGAAGACTTCTGAAAAATAACAGGTAAAATATTTATATAAAAGTATAGTATATACCTAGCTCGTTATTAGATAGAGAGAGTGAGAGATATTCTGTCACATTGGCTACGCTACAGCACAAGGTGGGCAACACCTGCATGCATAACTTGATCTAGGCCTACAGTAGGTATAGTGAACTATATTTTCAATTGTAAGGTTGTTATATCCATTACTTACGTCATCATTGCCTTTTTCTCTCATTGGAGTCTCCTTTTCATTTTCATCTAAACAGACGAAATCGCATATAAATCGTGGAATAAGCTGACCGCCGATTGTATTTCCTCCTAGTGTAAAACCAGTGCAAGTTATCTTCTGATCACCGGTAACGCTGACATCCCCGCTACACAGAAACCGGTATGCAACTGAGTAGTAGAGGTGTGGAGGATGCATGAATATTACAATATAGAAAACGCCAAGAGCATCGACGTGCACTCTCGCTTAGACGGCGGCTGTGCTGCGGGCCGCCTTTATTCCCATTTACGACGCTTGCAGTATGGTGTTCGTCGAATGTGAGTCGTAACATTTACAAATACATAGCTGTAATACAACTACCTTCATATCTGTCTTCCCGTTCCTCTTGCACTCTCGACGGAGGTTTATGTGCTTTAGCAGGTTGCATGGAAGATGTTCTGCTCGAGAGTGAAGCCTGACTGGATGACTTGGCCTTAGCAACTATACCAACCGGGAGAGGATCTCCATAAGATGAATTCGACAATTTTCTACTTGCTTTTTTCGGAACGATAAGCATCGATTGTGATTTGATGCTCTCGGGTTTTCCAGTAACAGAATCAGCCTTGCCAGACACAGATCCAACAGGGAAGCCTGTGAGAATAACATGATATATCATAACAGATATTTTGTCTTCAAGTCTCAAATAAATTTTCTCTATAACCGCCTGTCTCAAATGCAGATTGTGGCATTGTCACCGAAAATTTATAGGCTACTGTGGAGGGTTGGTGCAGCAAGGCAAGCTGACCAAGTCCAGCACCTCTTTACCGAGTGTTCCTGCTGTTGTTCATACTATAGGCCTAAGTACTCCAGTCTGCGGATGTATGACAAATGGCAACCAGTCCAGAGCCTGGGCAAACGGGATGGGTTATAACAACAGGAAGGGCATCCAGCATAATAACCACGGCCAAATCATATACATTTCAATCAGATGCAGCTACCTAATAATTGAAGGGCTGGTAAAAATAGAAGATTCATTTCAAAATATGGGAATCTTTTAGTTCCGCGAAGAGTGTTTGGTTGTCGTCAGATTTTCAATGTAAGACTATAACTAACAATAACTATACCGACCAACGAAACTGATTTACCTGCTAATGACTGACGAGCTGACGACAGTCGAGTAGCAGATCGTGACATCAGATCACTGACATCAGGAGCGACTCGATTCCAAATCTCTCTCCGTTTTTTCGCCAAGTAAGCCCGAGTTTTAAATGCATCGCGCTTGACAGGACTGATCCCAGTTCGCAAGACGATGCTTGCATTCATTATGTCATAATTGGGTTCTCCTGATTGGTTGAAACAAGCTGGATTCACTGGTAGTGGCACCGAGTTAACGTAGGCTTGTCGTGACTGGAATAAAAATCGGATATCAGTCTCATGAACAAAACCTATCCAAAGATATCACAATCATCCGGTGAAGTGTCAGATAGGGTGTAAGGGTTGCACTTGTATGGAGTTTCACATCATCGAGCTCCGTACATATTCTTTTTATCTTTTTATAGGCTATACCCTCGACTCCACAGTCGAGCGGAAATCTTTGAACCACCAAATTCATAAAAGCTACTGTACCGTGTATGTGTACATAATTATATGCTGATCTCAATGTTACTCCTGCTGAATATTCAATGATTCACCCTTTCATCACCAGTGTTTCACACTAGCATCAATTTTGTAACCTTGTAATCTTGGCTTACACTAGGCCTAATCACAAAAACCCGGGAAAGAAATCGTTGAACAAAGTGCGCGCTGGTGTTTTGTTGGTCGGAGCGGCGGTTTTATTGAGTGTGGTATTGCCGTAAAAGGTGGGATAACGAAAGGTTGCACCGTTAAATTTTCGCGAAACAGTTCTGTTAGAATATATTTCGACGCGCTAATGAAAGCTACTGGGATGGTGACAGTTCAAGGCTCGCGACGGTTTGCGTTTTTACGCTGAAAGGAAATGGGGCCAACGGTCAAGTTGAGCTTAAGCAGTGGTAATTTCTCTGAACGTATGGCCAAAACATCGCAATTGCACGCCAGCTTAGCAGCTTATTCGCAGACGAGGTAGCTAGAACGCTAGGGCATTTTCGTAAAATGTAAGGCAGGCTACATAGGCCGACATTGATCCTGCTGCGTGCCTGCGTCTGATGAACTTGTTTTTAGAAATGGTCGTTAGAGTTATCCTATCCAACCTTTCCCAATCGCTTGTTTATCTATAGGCCTAACCTACTTGGAAGTTGATTGACGAAGAAAATAGTAAGATTTATCAAAATCCAAAATTGACATCACCCGGCATTGGCAAGACACTTGCGGATGTTACATCATATTATACGATGCTAACCCGCTCGAGAGTGATATAAGAGCAGTTCCATCCAGTTACCCAGCCTCGTGGCCAGTAATCACACAACCGCGGGAATGTAATCGTTGCATCGCGTTGGCGACAAAACTTTCGAAGTTGCGTGTTAGCGAGACCATTTGGGCGAAGATTTCGTGTTGGCTGGGTTGGTTGGGGGGAGTCGTTTCATTAATTTTGGAGTTATTGCTGGGCGTTGCGGTGCGTATTTAAGTGCCTCCTTAAATTTGTCGTTATAATAGCGGTCGCATTTTTCTCAACCCTTCACTATTCGCGCCCTTATCTGCAGGTCTAAGGGGATAGCCTAGGCTACTAGTTAAGCCGATTTTAATGGACAGGCAGGAAAGACTTTTGGACGTACCGCACTTGGATATGGACTTACTTACTATTCGAATTGAAACGTGACATGGAGGATGATCGGTATTAAACTATCTATGCACTTAGGCCGAATACAAGTCCAAAACCAAATTTCCAGCCGCGGAAATCATGGCGAGATTAGGAGCACCAAATCGTTTTCTAGGGCAGCTCTTCTTCACTCAAGATGGAAAGGTGGTTTAGTTAGTGTTTATAGGGAAGCCTACAGCCTGATGATTCGGCCATTTCGCCATTTTTCGTGTGCGTTTCTATTTATTCATGCTGATTTTAGTCATGTTTTTTCATGTTTATATACAAAGTTTTCAGCAGGATTAAGTTCCAATACCTAAGCCTACTGGTTCATAGACTGTTTTGTTTGGTGTGGGGGTTTTTGTTTTGGTGTTTGGTTTTTGGTGTGTTTGTGGTTTGTGGGTGTGGTTGTTTTTGTTGTTTGGTTTGTTGTTTTTTTTTTGTTGGTGTGTGTTTCGCCCTTTGATACGTTGTTGGATATGGTAAGTTTTGTTTTTTGGGTTGTGTTTTGTTGTGGTTGTTGGGTGTTTTGGGTTGGTGTTTTGGTGTTTGGGTGTTGTTGGGGTTTTGGTTTTGTTTTTGTGGGTTTGGGGTGTTTTTTGTGTGTGGGGTTTGTGGTGGTTTGTTGTGTTGGGGTGGTGGTGGTGGTGGTTGTGGGTTGGGGTTGTTGGTTGGTTTGGGTTTGGTGGGGGTGTGGTTTTTGTTTTTTGTGTGGGGTGGTGTTTTTGTTTGTTTGTTGGTTTTGTTTGTTTGTTGTGTGTTTGTTTGGGTGTGTTGGTTTGGTGTGGTGTTTTAAGGATGTTGTAACGTGTTGGGTCATTTAGGCCATATGTTTTAAGGAAGCACCTTTTATTGTTTGCTCCAAAAGAGCTCTTTTTCTATAACCGGTCAGTTGCAAGATGGGTTTCGAATGTTGCGCCTGATTCACCTGAGCTTCTGTATTGGTCAGGGACTTTTACGTTTTTGGCAGTGATGCAGGGAGATGCAAGACTGGCCCTGACCGATGGGGCTAGACTTGTTGTGAGAGATCGAGGTTCGCGAGGCGAAAACGTTCCAGCCGTCGCAGGGCAGTGCAAACAGACAGTTTTATAGGCCTAACATGTAGTCAGGCCAGCAAATTGGTGCGTAGAAATGCCCAGGCTAGCTGGGCATCGTCAGGGCATTGAATGGCCAATCTCGTTTGGTCATGGCAGTCTCAGGTATTCGAGTGCAGTTCAGCTTTTTCCCCGCTTCAGATCAGGCACACTAAAATTGTTACTACAAGCCCCCCACACAAACACAAACAAAACAGCGCAGGAGAAGCTAGCTGTTATTAATAATGTAGAGTGGTAGTCAGATATGCAGATACTGCGTGAGTCTGTACGATCACTTGGTCATAGTGGCTTTCCGTTCTTAGGGCTTCTAGTTCGTACCTAGGCCTAGTGAATTCTTGTGATCTCATAGCTATGAGTCTAGTTCATTGTTGTACCTTCTAAGAACGCAATAGCTAAGAAAATATTTCAACCTACCGAACTCATATACAAAGGAAAGTGGTGGTTGTCATTTTCATCATCCTTACTTCCAACATCGGCATACAGATACATAGTCGGCAATTCACAACTCAACTCCTCATCAGAACGGTCAGTGACAAAACCTGAAAATATTCCTGCAGTGTACGACCTGAAGTTTTGCATCAAGGCTTTGTAAATAGTCTACCTCTACTTAGATCCCAAGAAGAGTTGATGATATGAAGAGAGTTGACAAGGAAACCAGATTCTTGTTCAAAGACTTCACTTTCATCTGACAATACTTTGCATTTGAGGTAGATCTAAATGTATTCATGCGATCCATAAGCAGCCATTGAAATACTTTTTTTAAGTTCAAAGATTACTGCAGTAGTGCAATCGATGGAAGACGATCAATAGAATTTCATTAAGTTCATAACATCTTAGCAATATCATACAGCAGAATGAAATGAATGAAAAGAGATTTACCTTCTCTGTTGGTGTATCTTGAGCCACTGCTTTCTCATGGCACAACGCTCCAAGAAGTGCATTTGGATTCACCAATCCACCTAACCACACTGATGACAGTTTTCCCTGGAAAAGACATGAATCACACTATCAACCATATAATCTTGATTGTAGCCAATGACAGATGATGCCTTTGATAGACATAGCGTCACCGTAGTTTTAATGTAAAGTCAAATTTATTGGAAACTTGGTTTACAAGCTTTTGAAGCTCTGCTCTTTCATCAGGTTTTCACTGAAAACTGTAGTGACACTCTCTAACTATCAAGTATATCATATGATATTGTGGAATATCATTGAGTGGAGGCTAACACCATCACATATTGCAAACTGGACACATATGTGACGTATATATCAGTCAAGTAAACCTACTACACAAAATTCTTAGGCTTGACTAACCGTTGGCGTATTTGTGCCTATAGGTACCAATCCTTCGCGGACCCAAGATCTGAATTGCTTGTATCTTCGGTTGACATCAGACAGCCAAGTAAGAAGAGTATCGCTGCTTGGTCTTTCATTTGGATGAAGCCTACAGGGCAATGGAAATGTGAAATATACAGCATGTCAGATATGGCAGTACCTGACTTGGTATACACCAGCAAAAATATGTAATGTCAGAGACATACCTATACCTGACAAAGCGTATGCGAATTGTGCATTGTGCAATAACTACTCATAGAAACCCGGGCTTTTAGAAATCCCTGATATAAACATATCAATATTGTCATTAACAAAAGATACAGAAATATAGCAATAGTAAACCAAGAGTGAATTCATAAACCTGCAATATAAACCAGTAATACTCGGTATTATGCTGGTACAATAATGCTTGAAAACTGCAGAGCACAATTATACCAGTTACACCGCTCTTGAAATATCAGGAAAGTAATATACACTAAGGACTAAATTAATTAAATAATCATCAAAACTCACCATGATGGTGGAACATCTCCAGCTAGCAATGATCTTGCCGTTTCAGCAAGATCACATGGAAGTTTGTAATCTGATGAAAAACCCAAGGTAACCTTGAGATCGTGGAGATGTTGATGAACGTGACACAGCATAGAATTGAACCAGGTGCATTCCTTCATCAGCACGAAGCTAGGACAAAAGAGAGGAACAATTTCAGTGAGTTACGCAGAAGATAACATCCATCATCAAGGTGTGGGTGATTCGCAGGGGTCGTATCAATCATCCGCGTCCTTTCCCATGACCGAAGTTTCCCTGCGACAGTCCCTAGTACTTACAATTTATTTCAATTTCCCGGTGAAGAGTCTCTTGCGTATGATTGACTGCAATGGTTTGGGCAAAACAAATATATTCTCTCTCTCTCTCTATCTCTCTCACATACACAATCACAATCACAGTGATTAGACTTACCTAATAGATTCAGGGAAAGGTACGGAGCTAGGTAGTCCTTCACTCAAAACGGAAGGTCTGTGATACGGAAAGTCATAATCAAGTAAGGAATCGTGTTGCGCAATCCCAAGTTCCAACAATGGAGGAAGTTGCTCAGAACACAACTCTATCGCAATTTGTATCGAGGACAAAGAAATTGAATGTTTCTGTGATAGAGAGTCATACACAGCGACACTGGTATCGTAACCTGTGAAAAATATACGTTTTACTGTGTATTCATCTTTCAAATTAGACCTGTACAAAATTTCATTACCAGGCTGGTGCAGAGATGTGTATATCTTTTGGAGCTGTTTTAAAAATTCACCAGTTCCAATTTCGGTTTTCCACTCCATTCCTAACTTGTGGATTGAAGTTAAGCTGGTCATGTCGATGTCGTTCAGAATTTCAGTCATCATCCATTTTTGGAGATCTGTGAATACGAGATTCGTTATTAGAAACCATATTGCTAGGTAGGTGGGAAATGGTGTTATTACCTGTTTGAGAAAGATTTCCAGACGGAATAGGAATTTGAGCACCATTGATCACCAACACAGATGCTTTTTGGTCGACGACTTGTGATAGCACATCGTCCAAAATACGTTCCAAAAATGCCTTCAACAGGGAATTGAAAAAAATTGGAAATCTCCAAACTAAGTTGTGTCTTGCAGAAAATGACACTGACCTTATCTTGTGGATATGTTATGATATTAGAATACAGGTTTTTAATCAAGGTCACGCAGTGTGCTTTTTCAGTTTCTGAAACAGAAATCGTAACAAAAATTCACCACTGAATTAATAACCTCTAGGCGTGGTGGTTTATTGAAAACAAATTTCACACGCTTTCAGGGCTCCACTCGTTCATCAAATGTCGAAGTGCAATCCCAACAGCACAGACAGATGGCGGAACATGACTTATTAATCCAGTACCTCCTTTCTTATTGAATGACAGCTTTGCATCATATGGTATTACCACATTACAAGCATTACAAACATCAAAAATAAAAAAATAAAATTCTAACAATCCAGTACCTGTTACAATATATGTCATCGCTTGAGCAAGGACTGAGTCTGTTAACGCATATCTTTTAGTCGATCCATGCCATCCGTAGCATTGCCAACACAACAGCAAACAATGACATGCACACAAAGCATACATCAGCTCCATCGATGCATGTGGTGACTGGAGAACATATGTAAAGAGATCTTCAGGAATCTAAAAATCCAAAAGTCAGGATAAATATGTGTGCCTCAATTGCTAATCACATAAAGTAGCGTCACCTTCTCTACAACTTGCACCATCGAAGTTTTGAATATTGGCCACTCGCCATTGCCTTCATCTGATGTTTCCTACAAAATAAGTGAAGCAATGTTTGAATGCATCACAGTTACCGAAATCCTCAATTCAGATTTCAAAAGTATTGGGAATATGAACTAAAGTACATATAACATAAGATTTGCGCTACAAATTCCAATAAAAACATCAATCAATGACTTCTTGTTGCTTCTCATGCTGGGTCTCTTTTTCTAGCAGATATGAACTTACGCTGACCAAATCGATGAGAGACTTCCATGATAACTTATACAAGTATTGTGTCAGAGTTGATGGGACAGTGGAAGAAGGTCTTGTAGTAAGCCAAACAAGGAATTTTGGAGTTCTTGCCGGCGGCTTCTCGTCACCAGTTACATCACTTGATTCTGGACCATTCAAAATGCCGCTCTGCTGACTTATATTCCCAATCCGAGCAAGATGAAGTTGCAGATCTTCAAAGAACCTGCAAATATTAAGTCAGAATTATATTTTTTTTGCCGATTAAACAAAACATATCAAGTCTTAACAAACCTTTTCGGAGCAAGATGTAAACCGTTGATAACGAGCCAGCTGTCATCAGCATGGGCTTGATCAATAGCTTGTGTAACTTCAGGCAGACAACCCTTCCCAATAGTCACAACAGTTAGATTGACATGACAGCTGCAATATAAAAAATTGTTAAATAGTGTACAAAATATGCATATTCAAATAAAGAATATATTGGAGTCAATGGTCCCTAATTCAATGTATGCCAAAGTTTATTGCCAGAAATAACACAAAGACATTAGTATGCAGCAGATGCTGATATGACCTGTACATGCACAAATATGCATTTATTGTGTTGGGTGTGTGTGTCACTACCAGCAATAAAGATTAAAGTGAAAAATCAAAAGAACGTTGCTTCAAGCCCTACCCTAAACGGTGTGTAGAGAAAGACGTATATATCTACCCAGCGACGTGCGCTGATGAATGAGATGAGACGAGAGTCTGGATTACTGTTTAGTATATGTCTTCGAACTCAGCGTATACGTCGAGGAACAAAGCAGCCATATCTACATCTAGGAATGTTATACCTTTCCGACAATTTCTTTATTGCATCTATCGGATCCAAAGGCATTTTGGCTTGAATTTCCGCATCTTGAACGTCAGGTAGTATGAGTAAAATACCAAGCGTATTTGCTATGTCTTTAAATATCAAATCTCTATCGAGCGAAGATTTCAAATCCAACACCTGAATTTTTCATGCAAGCTATTAAACAGAAAAATTATGAGATGCAATATTTTGATTATAACAAACATTTTTTATGCAGGACCCTTCAGAGTTATTCGCGATGTAACTTTCCATGGATGATTGAAGTCGATCAGGTCGCAATGTTCGAACGAGTAAAAGTTTGTAGAAATTCGACAATGGTTGTTTACTGTTTTCGGAATCTCCATCGGTGTAAATGTTAGGAATATCTTCCATCTGTCAAAGAAAGTGTGTGTCTAGTCGAGAAGCAAAGCTAACAAGTTTGGTATGAGAGTTTACAATAAGGATGGTATCAATCAAGGCCAGGGTTGGATGCAAACGATCTTTCAGATCTCAACATGTTTCCAGATGGGATGGATGCCTAAATGTCATCTGTTCAGGTCCAAACTGGAACCAAGTGAGTTGCGCCTTGCAGTCGATGTTGAAAATGAGTTTGCACTATGACTGACCTAGTTGATAATACCTTAGTGCACAATCTATCAAGCCTGGACTAAAACGAGTAGAAGAACACTGCAGTATATTATGCTCATACTTGTGGTGTTAAGCTGTCATACCACTCCTTCCAAACATCAGATCTTTCCGCAATTTCCACACAAAGACCTTCAAGACCAGGCAATACCGAAAATGCAATGATATCTTCCCAGAGATCTGCTGGAATCCAAGATGGAACAGCAGCCTGAAACAAAATAGTACAAAGAACATCACAGACAGTTTTAATTGTTGTTGTGCATGTTTTGGCATATCCAGATGGGTTACTAGCCTATAGTTCATAATTGTTCTGATCATGGAAAATCATGTTGATTATGAGAAGTTTCAAGTTTCAATCAGAGTTTTCATCAGATTTTGTTATGAAATCTCGCGCAAACCTATTGATTTGAGTTGTATAGACAAGGGACGATAGCCTAGCTAAACCAGGTAGCTTTCTAAACATGGTAACATTTTATTCTACACCGGCAGACTCTATTGTGTCTCCAAGTAATTAACCTTATATATACCTTTATTTGAACCTGTACAAAGTATAAAGAATTAGACTACCTTTGAATCAAAATCTTCCAGAGCGAGTCCCATTCCACCACCAAATCCAGGATTTTCATGGAATAGTAAAGTGAGTTCATCCTCAGTGAAAGTAATTTGTTGTTGAGTACTTTCATCATTGTTTTCATCAGTCACAGCACGTTTCTGCAACGAGTCGAGCTGAACACTTAGTAAAGTCAATATCGTGACGTGTAGACGGTGTTCCGGTTGAACGCTGTGACAAAAAAATTGAATCAGTCTAGTTTCATAATGCGTACATCAGATACAAACTTACCTGTGATACATATACTCAAATACACGAGCTGTGATCGCTTCAACGACTTTTTCGACTTCGTTTGTTTCAAATTCTGGGTAGTCCATTGAAGGAAGCTCAGGAATTGTCGGAACAACGATTTCGTATTGACTTTGCTTTTTGACCATTTCTCCTTCAGAATCTTCCTCTTCAGAACCTGTCTTGGCTGAGAATGAAAATTGTAAAATATAACACCTATCATTTTATGTAATCTGGGCTAAGACATTACTATACTGCAGGGAACGTTGTGATTGAGATGATAATGACCTAAGCAAATGATAGAGGCATTGGTGCAGAAATATTTTAGAAGCCGAAAATTGACTTTCCAAAATGACTCAGTGAGTGATATTCTTTGTTTATTATAGTGTGGTGACTCTCTATCTCTTTTTCGTAGGGTTGCTCATCAGGCCGTCATAGACTACAGGAACCTAGCACAACTCAAGGCCAAAAATAATGTCCTTACCTAGGGACCGCTCTCCTTCGTATGAATCTTTTAATTGGTTTCCATCAGATGTTTTACCTGATAAAAAATACCTAGTTCAGTCTCAATGCTGGCTAGACAAGCCAGAAATCATCAACGCAATTTTCGCTTCATAAAATGCAATCTAATGTCTATGCCTACACCTTGGAAGATAAGTTGAGATCAGTTTATAAGTCAGCCAGGATGCATGGCATAAGCATTAAGAAATAAAGCATGCATTTAATAAACTTGAGAGTTGCCGAGATGCTCACCGTTATCAAAAGCTTTCTTGACAGCTTTTGTCGCACTGCCCAGTCTGAGTCGAGATCTTCTTCGCTCTTGAGCCTGGGATTGGCTCAGAGTATCTTCACTGTCATCAGGAGCAGATAGTTCATCTCTGAAAGGCTTAACGATCTTGATATCGGCAAGCGGAACTTCATCGTCACCGTTTTCCATGCTTTCGACGCCAACAGCAGAATCGAACAGATGTTGGAAAAATGGAAGCGGAATCTGAACAATGACAGGGATCGTGCTTGGCAGATCGTAAAATTAAACAACATAGGGAAATGCAAAGGAATTTATTATGCTCCAAATCAAATGTCTAGCTCGTCTCAAAGCTTGGAATTGACACTCAAGCTAAACTTAAGTCATTGAAACGTTAAGTTTATAACACATGATAGATTGCGCTTGGCATAGTTTGGGTGCCAACTATTGGAATACTTTTGAACCTAGACACTAAGCACCATTTAGGGGACATAGCCAGAATGGGAGTAGGGGGTTATGATGGCATCTCTTAACGTCTTAATCAAAAATTTTCAGATTAAGCGTTTTTACACCTCTGTCTACTTCCTACGCCACACTTAGATATGGATATGAATACAGTTTAGGTTGTTGCTGTTAGCGATAGACTGTGAAACATACTGTAGAATATTCTTGCTACTGGCTTACCTGATAATGTACATCCAAAGCGGTCAGTGCACGGCAGATAGAATACAGCAGAGCAGATCTTCTTGCTATTGGTAGCAATCCTTCAGCAAGTGAATTCAATGATGCCAACAAGCTTTCTATAGTTTTCAGCTCAGCAAATACCTAACCAAAGTATGAATAATAATAATAATAAATAATAATCTCAATAACAAAAAAGATCAAAGGTAATTAATTTAAACATGTCACTTATACCTGAGCTTTGATGTGAACGATAGAAGAGATGAACTTTGTCGAATTCTCTAATTCTTTGTGACTTCCCTCCTTGTCGGTAATAAGTTTCTTTGTCAGGATGTCATCGAGTTGAGAGAGAGTTCTTTTATGTTGCCTGATTGCTCTCATAATCTGCTTCCTTTCAGCGGCAAGACTCGGACGCATTTGTGCAAGCGCTCGGTTTTGAAGGTCCTCCTGATAGCCATATTATTTATTAAATTTAAGAGTGTAGTGGAGCCAATGGAGGACGATCAATAGATATTGTAACGAAGATCACCACAGATTTAACGTCCAGCAGCGGAGCTCCGAAAGCTTGTGAATCTTGTGATCTTCTTTACAATATTTATTAAATTTAGTGATATTGCCAAAGCCAAAAGTAAAAGTCTTAGACAAAAAAAATCAACTGCAAGGTACTCTAACAGATGCAAACACTTTGCCATTCACTAGCCAAGCCAAAAGGGCATGCAATCACACAAATTTTAACAAACATTGCGATCAGATACTCCCCACACCGCACACATAGCTTACAGTGTGCAATTTTAGTAGAAACAAATTGAAAATCTACAACATGAATTGAAAACATTGTAAACCTGCAGAGTCTCCACACTGGGTATGTAACTGATGAGTTGTGATGCAGCAATGATGTTCGAATGCAGTGCAGAAGCTGGTTGTGCGGTGCTCATGCATAATCTATGAGTGCAGCTCAAATTAAGTAAAGAAAAAACAACCACAGCATGAAAAATACAGGCACATGAACAATTGAACGATATAAAATGCATGGTCAGAGCTCGCAAAATTTGGTTTGGAATAGAAACCAAGACTTTATCGACCAAATGTTGAAAGCTTCATGTTTCATTTGGAGAATGCCAACACATGACTGATTAGAGCAAAAGGTGCAGTGTGTCATTGTAAAGCAACTGTGAAATTGCATTATAAAATTGAAGTGAACATCAATTACATTGGACAGGATATTTTGCAATCCATAATAAAATTCAGTGCACAACATAAAGCAGACAGTGTACCGATTGAAACATGAATTTCGTTAATCAAATATGTGTAAAGATTTTCTTCGTACATGGAATGCAGGCGCATGTGTCCCTCTTCACATTTACCCGTAAAAAGTCACTAAGTTTATCAGTGCTAAAAAATTCATATGCGTTGCTGCATGTCTAGTTTGCCATAACAACCATGTGACTACACTCTTAAGGGAAGGTGTTATTTTACCAATATAGTGCGGTGACTTGGTCTGTTGTGAGCTCTGGCATCATAATACCCATACAAAGCAATATGAATACCATATGCTACTAGGCCTAACGAGGTTACTTTATTCCTCAATGGTGATTGTTGCAGTTCACTGACCTAAACGAATCTGGACAAAGGAGTCGTCTTCCCAACCATCGTACAGTCCTTGTTTCTTCAATCAGACTTTCCCCAACAACCCGTCTCGTGTTGGCATGATAAATCAGTGGCCGTAGAAAATTACCTGGCTGTTGCTCACAATCCATCAGCATGAGTGTGTGCCCTGAACAGAATTATATCAAACAAGATTTCTATGCAATGAATATCTATGAAACTACCTGATATAATAGCCTTTTCCATAACCATTATTTGAGATTGGCCAGTCTTCGGTGAGAGATTGACCGGGACGATTCGCTTATCATTGCAGAGCATAGCGGCATACCATTCTACTCCTGATAAGTATGGGTCCATCAAAAGAGGTGGGCGTTGCCACGAAGTGTGCAATATGGCCGCATTTTCCATCTGTAAATACAATGACCATGGGTAAAATATTTGGCGGTTTTATGAGTTAGGAACTAATGGAAAATAGCACAAGGGAAAATATAGCTCCGACGGATTCACACAATTCAACTAGCGCTTTATTGGCTACTGAAATGAAAGTACAGAACTCATGTAAGATATATTTTGCATATACTCAACACACAAAACCAGCATATACAAACCCTGTGATGAGAATATTCCTTTGTCATCCACTCTTGGACGGACTCCTCTCCGACCAGCACTTTGATGATGCATGTCATGAATACCTGAATTAAAGTCCAGCTAAAGGATTGGGTTGGTTTACCAATACTTGATCATTAGCATCAAACTTTAGAACTAATTTGCAGTTGAAAACACAACATATCAATCGTCTCCATCTTTCACTATCTCTACGTGTTTAGAATGAATCTGTTTATTCTACAAATTTCAATTCTACTAACCTGGTATTCTTCCACACTCATGTATGGCATAGAAGAACAGGTATGAGCTAGAATTGGTACTGTGGACGTCGCACGGGTTGTAGCTTTTTCATCTTCATTATTGTCCGAATGATGGGATCTCGCCATTTCAAATTTACTTTCACTTTGGTTAGTTTCATCCTTTTCCTCTTCAGATTTTTCTCCTTCTGGTGGTGGGATTGAGTTGGATTTTTCATCTGTGTGTGATGAAGAATTGTACGCTGCAGTTAATAATTCACTTCAGGACTTGCGGACCTCGAAACTATTTTAAGGGAGTGACTGATAAAGTTATTGCACGATTTTTAATGGAATTTACGCGGAGTGAGCGACGGAAAGAGCGAACAAACCCCTGATTGAGATTGAGCGAGTCTTCAACAATTTTGCAGGGTCTGCAGTGTAGTCCGTTTGTTCCGTCGATTTCAATGTTTACATGAAGATTTGTTTGAGTGATGAAATATTGTGCAGTTCCATTATGTATTTGGTTTCAAGTGACCCGTTCTTAGCAATATTCATCTACAAACCTTCAGAATCTTTTGATTTTGATTGATCATCTTTGTTTTCTTCCATATTCAAACCATCTTCTGCTTCTGGTTCCACTTCCTCGTTTACTTTTTCAAGGGTGGATCTCTCCGTACCTTCTTCTGGATCATCACCTTCTAAAATTTCTGCTATACTCCCTGTTGCAGAAATGCAAAACATTGCAAAGAAAATATCATTCAGAGACAAATGAGGTGGTCAGGAAAATCAGCTATGACGGGGACTAGCACTCAAAGTTTTTAACCATTGAACATACCAAGTTATATAACAGTGAGTTGGCACAACAAATATGTATTCACAGATTCCCTGCTAGCCGCCATGCGTTACAGAGACAGTACGGATCCGGAGGGGCAATGCAGGAGAGTTCAGTCAAGTGTGTGAATGAACAGTTTGCATCTGCAGGTTCACACTATATGCTGCATGATCTGCGAGCATTTGATTACAGACAAAAATTAGATTCCCAGACATGTAAAACACTATAAAATAAGCCTCATGGCATTCAACTCTAAACTCACCATTAACATCAAGCATAAACTCGACTTGATGTCCATTTACAGGATCGATGGTATCAAACACGAGCGGTATTCCTCGTTCAGCAAGACATTGAGCCCAATCTACCGTAAGCAACATTCTTCGGAACATATACGGATACGGTCCCATGTAAGTAACGAAACCAGCTGAGACAGCAGCAACACCAGTCACCCAATCCAGTTGATCCTGAAAGGGATATGCGTTATGCATAGGCCAGCGGTTCCAATAACATGAGCTTGGTTACACCGGGAGCAAACAAAACCGGCATGACAAATGCATTAAGAGTTGGTATGAATTTTAACATAAAGAGAGAGAGAGAGCAAGTACAAAGAGTCCTTAAAATTACATGGTAGGCTTCAGCCACTGTCATTCTCCTTTCTCTTTCTTCAGCAAAAACTTGACGATAGTACGCCGCTTCTTGCAAATGTTCTTGCATCTCGATTCGTTTGTTTTCTTGTTCATTCTTGTCCACGGTAGCTTGTTCGAATCCTTCGGCCAAATCGCGAAGTCGTGATTCCAGCGCTTGTTTCTTACTCTCCAACTGTCTAAGTCGGTATTGAGCACCAACTGAAGGTATATGGTACGTTAACTCATTCACCAAATTGAGAATTCGCATAAGAAATACCTATAGCAGATGAAGTTTCCTCCAATTTGTCGTGCAAAGGCTTCACCTTGGCGATCATCAAACCGTTGTATTTTACGACACCTTGAACCCATTTTAAAAGTTCCCCTGTAATAATTAAGAAAATGCAAGTATATAACTTCATTGCTTTTTTGGATTTATTGCCTGAATATCAAATTTGGAATGTTTGATTAATTGCCATAATCTTACAAGAAAGTTCAAAATCCAAGGACTTACCAACTGCAGAGTTTCCTCCGGCTTTTTCTGTCAAGTTGTCGGGGGTGAACGTCTCTTTTTCCAAAGTCGGTTCAAGTGCATCCAATGTACTCTGTTGAATTCACAATACAATCACAATCAATTTGAATGTCTAATTTGTTGCGACACCTACTTGAGGTAATGGATTGATATCAAAGTTCATCAATTCATCGATGAATCGATCCAAATTAGCCATTTGTCGTTTAGCGCCCTTGCTCCAAGTCAAATCCGAATTGGGAGTTTTCAGAATCATTATAATGCATGCCATCAGATCTTCAACGTCATTATCAGGCTTTTGTACGAGTCTTAGCTCAGCGAGAGCCTGAACCACAAAATGTTTAGTAAATGAATTTAAAATGATCTTTTTTTTTTTCAACCAAATTTGGTTCGGTTCAGTCTGATAGAGTACTTGTGATAAACTGTCATGCATACTCTAAACAAAGCCTAGCTCATACTCAGATCTGAATATACCAAAGTCGAGGTCTTGAACTACAGTAGTTGCCATAAGGCAGAATGCTGACACTTTCAACAATGAGATCAAGGTTATAATTTCATTACTGACAGACATTTTCACTTGGCAACTGCATAATCCCTAACAGTTGGCTGCAATTCAATCAGCTTCAGGGCAATATTCCCACCTGATGATCAATTTCATTAACGATTTTCTTTGTATCTTTCACACTCGCAGCAGCCTTGAAAACGGCCTTTTCATGTGCGTGCTTGTACTTTGGTTGGTACTTTTTCAAGTGTCGAATTTTTCGGATTTGTTGCTTAACAGCTATCACCTGCAAATTATTTGATTAATATCACCATGTTTTTATAGAAATTAAAAAAGATATGTAACCTGTTGCTCTGTGATCACCATATCTTGTCCAATTTGGGCCAAAAGTTGGATGGTTCCAATTTTGTGTTCTTCAAGAACCTGGAAAATTGCAGAAAATTATAGACAAAACAAATCAATGGCTGAGATGAATGGCAATTCCATCGCTCAACACATGATACTAGATAATTATAACCATTTCAGCTGATGAACAAGCAGGGTTCCAAAAGCTTTAGAAGGTCAATGTGAACTTGTAAACATAAGTGGTAACAATATACGTTTGTCTAAATTTTCTTTGTTCTCAGTGTAATCAAAGGGCTATAATATTGCCATAAGCCCGCTGAGGATCGAGATCGATTGTGCCGACAAAATCTCATGGAGAATTTCTAAGGACATTACCCGAATGTCTTACTCTATCACACCTGTTTTTCTCTGTTGAGCTCTTTTTGCAATGATTCCGCAATTGCATTTTCCTTGTCAATATTCATTAACGCTTTTGACGTCATATCCTGGCACTCATGCACAGACTGTCGCCTCAAAGAATATATACTGACGAAACGTTGCACCATCTTCTCAAACGCGTAATTGCTGACATGTCCAAACACTCTGCATAACAACATTGCAATGTCACGACTCACGATACAGTTGGTAAATATGGAAAATAGGAAGAGTACTTGTAATTGTCGTTTTCAGGCTTTTGTCTCACAGCAATGTGCATATTGGCGAGTAAGTGAGCGGTGTTTTCCATCCATTTTTTGTCGAGAGGTCTTCCTGCCGCTTCAGAGGCTGTGTTTTTCTCTTGTTCTCCCAGCAGAGAACATTTCTTTCGACTGTTCGCATCAGTGTGGGATATATGATATAGTGTTACTTCGACTAGTTGTTCGTGAGACCAAGGCCTCATCGCTATCATGTTAAAATGGTTGAACAGACTGGGAAATTCCAAACTTTTAGCCATGAAACTCTTCCCTGTAGCAAAACGCAAACAAATGAGACTGATACATCACAATCCAGCGGGGCGGTTCTAACAGAGGAAATAGGCAATGTTGGGCAAGTGAATCCCCCGATATCACACTATATGGGGGTTACTCAGTGTAAATGCTATTTTGTCCCAATCCCATAACATATATCACTGTGCAAATACCAAGCTTGAACTATAGAAGGAAAACCAATATGTCATGATAGAAATTCCTTGTCACCTGTCTCCGAGCACACAAGTACAATCCTCAGATTCTTCATGACCGTACTCTGGAAAAAGTTCCAAGCCGCGTCCCGCGAATAAGTGAGACCCGCAGCAGTAACTTCACTTCGAACTGAATTCGCAATGGTCGTTTGTTCATCATTTGTGAACAAATGTGAAATGGCACCGTGACGAATCAGCTCGTCCAGAACAGCCAGGCACTCATGTGTAAGGATCCTAGAAAAAATACAGCATAATTGCAAGCATATTAATGCTAAGTGTAATCCTATGGGCCATCTTGTCAGGAATTCTCTCCTATCTTAATTTACCTGTCATCACTGAGGAAAAGCACAACTTTCTCTCCTTTTACTCCCGTCTGATTGTACAAGGAAACCATAAACTCTTTAAATTGAACGAGTCTTGCTTCATCAGAGTCAATCGCCTCTTCTTCATTGTTTGCAACGACTGGACGCAAACTTCTCACATTGAATCCTCCCAAATGTGCAGCTATATCATGAAATGACATATTTTATGTGGCATAGATTTCTGGAAAATATGCAAAATACTTACCCAAGTTCACGAGAAGTCTTGAGATCATTGGAGCTCCATCACCAAACAGCAGGGTATGACCAGTCTTATGGGGAGACTGCATTATTCTAACCAGTCTGCATACTAACGTGATGGCGTCGTTGTACAAACTCAAATTCATGCCCACGTTCACTTTGTTGTATTCCTGAAATAGTATTATATATCATTGCAGATTTATGATAAAGCGAGCCACTTTGTGATATGGTGCTACTGTGGTGGTGGTGGTACTGCATTATGGTAATTAGGCGTTTAAATATTTTAAATATATGTGACCAATCATTCCAAGACTACCTTTACAGCTTCTGTTAGCAACCTCCGCACTTCTCTCGCATCAGCAACCTGTTTATAATAGTCACCAACATCCTTGTGAGAGCTAGATTTCAAGCCAAGGCTGCTGCTTTGTGACGTTCTGCCTTGGTATCTAAAAAATCCAATAAGATTTGAATTAACGAGCCAGAGAAGAGAGCACAAGAATATCCAATGCACTTACCTTCCAGCAGTAACAAATCCACTATCAAGCTCTCTAATATTACTGAAGAGAGGTTGCCGAATCGGGACGACATGCGGAAGGTATTTATTCTCCGTCAGATGTTTTCTGACGGCCGTATCAAATGCTTGATGATAACGTTCCAGATCGACATCAGAAATCTAAAATCATGAAATATTTTATATCAATAATTTGGATCATAATTAGTCAAGTTCAAAACAAACCATTCTCCATCCATACGCCCAATCACATTCATGTCGCCATAGCAACAGCAAATCTTTATGATGACAATCTTTGCGGAGAGAGAGTAAGAGATTTCGGAATATTCTATCCAGGTCATTCAAAGTAAACAGATAATGAGCACGTTCTGGTATCGATAAGTACATTTGACGGAGTCTGTCTTGAAGTTCAATTGTAACCATCGTGATATGTTGCAGCAGATTCTAAAGGTATAAAGTACATGTCAGGATTCATTACGATCTGTCCATATGTATTTGCTTAGTTCAAATTCATATGATATATTGGATGCATTTTTCAGTTGTCACATTCATACCCTACAGACCACAGTAATATAACAAGGTGATGTAAGCAAGTGGTTGACTGGTCAATATAATCAATGAGTTACTGGATGTTTGTATTTCATGCTCAGTGTTTGTTATTGAGGATTTTTTCTCTCCAAATAATAGATATTACATGGCCAAACTTATGTAACACAGCTTCATTCCGAAAGAAATAAGCTTGTGGTCAGACAATAAACTATCATTCGACCATATACATCTACTATGTTAAATGCTTTTATTTATGATTCGTGGATATAGAAGAGTTTGCTGTTCGTGGTAGCAGTAACATTGAATGCCCCAGAACACGTTTAACACTTACGATACCTCAAGTGGTTTTTCAGCCCATATCTCAGCTAAATTGCTACTTGACAATGTGCTGGATCCATACGTATGCAGAAAATGGCTTCCGAGCATCGCACTGTTACAAAAAGTCAACACATATAGTAAGTAATCTATAAAAATGAGCAAACTTTGGTTCAAACCACCATCACCAACCTGAAAATAGACTTTTGTGCTTCTACTGGAGGGAATGGCAATGCAAACATTGAAAACAGCCTGATGAATCGTTGGGTGAGCGGACAGGAGGAGCAAGATAATGACGGATTAGCTGTAGCTATGTATGTAACATTGCTGACCTAAAAAGTAAGACAGAATTTGAAGGATTTGATAGGATGCAAGTAGTTACGCCAGCAATACTGTAGCAACAGACAAAAACGTATCACTATATCGATAAAACTGAGATAGTTGCATATTTACGCAAAATAACAATACTATCTACTATTACTATATCACCATAACAGGAGGTTTTAGTCAAGAATTTCATGGTCCCTACTGCCTATTACTCACTTGCTGCCATTTGAATGTTCTTATATTCCTCACTCCACCGATGTCAAGGTGTTGACGTATAATCTCACACGAAGACTGCAACTGTATTTCTCCATTAACTAAAAAATACTTAGTTTTACTGGAGATCTACATCTACAAAAACTTCAGCTGCAATACTTACATCCAGATCTCATCGGTTTTGAAAGATTCACGTCATCCACTACACAGAGAAGTTTTTTGTTTCCTCTTGGGCTGTAGGTATTGCTGTGTTTCCATTCCAAATACGTCGACATTCTATCCCACAATCCGCTCGCTTGCGTCAATCGATTACAATTGATAAACAGGCTTAACACTTCAGCAACTTCACCAGAGCTGACGTTGTTGACACGTTCTCTGACAAGAGCGGTTTTGCCACAACCAGTCGGTCCGATAATCATGACTGGTCGACTTGCATCGGTCAATAATCCTAATATGTGATTCATTTGAACGGATTCCGGTGTGTGCACAAACACTTCATCTTGTTGTAAAAGGCGTTGTTGTTCATCTTGACTTGGTAAGCCACTAGATGAACCTCCAAGATGGCCTCCGGAATGAGCAAAACCAGAGAATTGAGGTAGATGATCTGGCCAATGTGCAAATTCTTTCGTGTCAGCATCGACGAACACGTACCATGGATTGTAGTGTTTAGGGAAGAACATCGGCCATTGTTCTTTCCACCAGATAACAAATTTGCTGCGACTTTCATATTCCAACGTGCCACCGAACGCCCAAAACACGGCATAGCCCACGTATCTTTCGCATTCAGAAACATTCAAGTCGTTCGAAGTCGTGAGTAGACAATTGAGTAAATGACAAAATGTTATTGTCATGGATTCCACTGAGACTCGAACGGCTTGCGTCAAAATGTGAGACTTTTCCATTTGTCCTCGCATGAGATGGCTGGGCCTTGTAGCTCGAGAGAAGTAGGATGTGATCTTCGGAAAGTATTTGTCGAGCACTTCGTTTAAATTCTCTTGCATTGCTTCAGGTAGCTGTTCCATCCAGCGAGACAAATGTACTTTCCATGTAACCTCTGCAACAAT
Source organism: Botrylloides violaceus (assembly GCA_030412335.1). NCBI lineage: Eukaryota > Metazoa > Chordata > Ascidiacea > Stolidobranchia > Styelidae > Botrylloides > Botrylloides violaceus. The sequence continues at coordinate 481,842 of JASFYC010000825.1, read as the reverse complement.
ATCCACAATTAGTGAGTAATATCTACTTAACCGCCGATAGTCTGCAAAGTTGGTTTCATATTTATGTTGTCCTGTTAATTCCAACATGCAGTGATTATTCCAAGGTCATAATACAAGAATTATGTTTCTTGGAGCATTGAAGCCCATAGTAAATAGCCTTTACAAGCTCTACATTAAAACTAATATATTTGACATACAGATCGTAGATACAATGCATAGTATACATGGATACTCGAACAGTGTTTACAGGTAATTGTGTTTGTGTGTATGCTTGTGTTGTGAATCTGCATAATTACAGCAAAACATCAATGACAAAATATATCCTCGTCCTCAGTTGATACTAGTTAGTAGTCACCGAGTGAGCGATAAAGTAAGTAAAGTTACTGAGATCTACCTTTGCTTCCCATGACGAGTAGCCCAACTTCTGTCACAACATTAGGAGCAAGATGGGAGAGAGATTCCAATTCCCATATCACTTGCATTCCGACAGCCAACCGCAACCGTTCGTTATTAGGCAAGATAAGATCGGATTGAATAGAATCATCGGCTGTACCAAATAATCTAGAACTTTGGACAAGTTGAAGCAATAGATCACTGTTTCCCACGTCGAGCATGCCGTCCACTTGCAAAACCAGGCCCCGTTGATGAGTGCCCTGTTGGAAAATCAGTAAAGAAAATACAATAAGTCCCAATGCAGAGACCCTCCACTACACGTTTTTGAAAATTAGTGAGTTTATGAAAATTAGTGACTGACAGACGGTGTCCATGATCAGTGAGTGGTGCACTGGTGCTCATATAGTCCCAGCCAGCATATGTGCGAAACCTTTGTTCGATTTCGATTTGAAGTTGTCAGTCACCACTGGCAACAGCCTACGTGCATACCGCCATCCATTTAGAGTCGAAGTCCAGGCAAATGGAAAGGCTAAAGGCCAGAGGCAGAAAGGGGACACCAGCATGAAACAAACTTCCATAAGAATAGGAAGTAGTAAACACAAACAGTACCTCCAGTGTGGCTGAGCTGAAGCAATGTGGTCGCATGAGATGTTGGATAAGTCCATCCTTCCATTCTCTGCTCTCAGTGTCATAAAATCCAAACAGTTGTTGGGGAGAATCGAGTGCGTTAACAAAAATCTAAAAAAAAGCAAATATGGAAACACTGTTGTAAAAAAGAGATATGGCTCGTGCTGGTATATCAGAGCCATGTACCCGAAAAGACGAGGGCACACCTATGACTTAATTACAATACATTGGCTAGGATTGATGAATTATACAATCGCAATCTACTGGATCACGTAGAGAGAGCTCGCCAATTCCCCGTCTTACAATATACCTTTTCATACATTGCTTCCACTCCCATTCTTTTCTGTGCATTCATAAAAACGTTGATACAAGTTGATTTTCCAGATCCTGACCTACCGGTGACAATGACTCCTTTGGTATAGCAAAATATCTAGAAAAAAAAACAATAATATATCAAAACAAAATACTGTGAGAGATGCACAGGTACACACTACATATATAAAATATGCGATAGAACTTACATCGAACAGCTGGTTAACACAAGTCATGAAGGAAGGTGCATGACACAACTTCATGTCAGACATAGAGTTCCTGATCGATCTATCTCTTTCGTTGGTGACTTCTGTCATGTCCAGCTTAGGTTGTCCAATATCCATGGTATCTGGGTGTACTGGAATCGATACCTGCATAAAAAGTGGATATTGAGAGAAACTCTTGGAATCACAACCTTGCTTAACCAGTCTGAATTTCTTGGTAATGTCACTGTTGCAGACATTGGGCTACCTCAGTGTTAATTTCTTCTCCCCATTGATCTGCTGCGTCTCCCTCCTCCGCATCATCTCCAAAATCGACGTCTACATTCGGGAACAAGTCTTGCACCAAAGTTATGAAAGCGTTACGATCATGAAGCAGAGGCAATCGCGGATTGGTATATTTCCAAACGGCAGAAACAACAACTTCTTCTTCAAGCTTTTTCAATGCTTCGATGTCTTCCTCCAGAATGGATTTACTGCAAAAAATGTACCGACATCACGTGCTGATGACACATGATAAGCAGCATATTATGGCCAATTGGCCATACTGATAGTCTCTATGGAAAAGTCGCCTGACTTTTGTTTTGGTCATGCTCATTGAAATACAAAGCACTCCAAATCTCTGCTAAACATGACAGGGCTATTTTGATGGTTGCTCATAACATTTACAAGGTTGCAAAATTGCAAAGTAATATGAAGAATATCAGCCAATTCAATTCCATTCATCTCCAGGTGTACAACAAAGGTAAACTACATTGGTCATAAGCATAGTAAGTTTTACTGACAATGAAAGAGACCCCAGTTTCATGGAGCTAGGACGTGACACAAGTTGTGGTCGAATATGGCATTCCTGTGTATTGAGGTGACTGTAATCTATCATAAACATAGAATATACAAATTATACATACTCATTCTCTGATATCGAAAGAGGTTTCTCATCAGATGATTCACCATCCGGCAAGTCGCTTGTGTCCGTCAACAATTTTGATCTCGACCCTTCAGAAAGGGAATTGTATTTCCATAGTTCCGCAAATTTCTTTGTCTAAAACACAAGTAACAGATCTCAATAGAGGGTAGAGAATTCTTGCTTCATGTACGTCACAGACTCACAGTCACCAATGACAGGCTGGAGCTAGCCAAGGTAGCTGCACAATCAGACACATAACATCAAAATCTATCAAGTCAAACATGATCCCAAGCATTATCCCTGTCACTGAGCAAGTTGGACAGACGTTGCTGCGTGTGAACGCTTGTTACATCGTTTTCTATATGACAATGCCCGATGAAGGTGAAGAATTGCATGACACTCATTAGAATTTAAGAAACCAATATCATGGATTTACTGAAGAGTTGCACTAACTTGCTGACTAGTGAAGATAGCTAATAAACGACCAACCTTGTTTGCCATCATTTCTTTGTAAGCCCTCTTTTGCTCAGCTTGGACATGGATGAGTTCATCCAACTCAGCTCCAGCAGAAAAAATGATCTGTTCGATATTTTGAATCGCAAAGCTTCCGTTTTGATTGTGTTGTGAAATCTTTCCCGTATCTGATGGGAAGAGTCCGTGAATCAAATCGAGTAGGACGTGAATTTTCCGAGCAATGTTGGAAGCTTGAGTAAATCCTTGGGCTAGCAATTGAATTTCCAATACTTGGGTTCTATCTGGTGCGATACCATTGACGATTCTGGAAAATGGAAATCGGGGAATGTAACAGCGCGACAGGATTACACAAGATGATATTAACATCCACCTAGATAATAAATATTACTTCAAAACCCCTTAGCCATTCTGTTATGGGGTCGCTGTATGTAATACAGTGTATAGTGTATCATGTGGGCATTGAGCATACATATTTGACATATATGCGCTGTAGTGAGAGGTGTTGCACAACTGAATTTCTCCATACTATCCCTATAATGCCAGGTGCCTGACAGGTAGGCAGGGAAGCTACCGATACCTATTTTCATGTCTTAGGTTTGATGTAATTGGCATGATTCAAACTAATAGCTTTGTAGACGGCCCTAGACACCCTTCCAGTTGCAGGATAAGCCTACAGAATTTTACAAAACATCACAACTTGCACATGGGAGAAGAACTATACCTGAATTTTTTCAAGAAATTTTCCGGCAAGCTACCAACAGCTGTTTGTAAAGGCATAAAAATTTCCCCACAACCAACATCTCTGCCATGTAATGTAGTGAAGAACGCCGCAGTTTGTACAACAGACACATCTTCACCCTGCAACTCCAATGAAGCCAATCCAGATCTTAACGCATCAAGTACCTTTCCAATGAGTTGAGTAGCAACCGATAACACTTCCAACGATAGATTGTTAATATTCTCCATGCAAAGCCAACATCCAGTCTCAGCAAGACCCTTGAACAGGTCACCTGAATATTAATAACAATACGCAGTATTGTTATCTTCATACCCAAGGATTGATTTGATGGACTTACCCAACATGAAATGGTCTAGAAAACTTGTGCTTACGACTGTGTATAAAGCTCTTCCGAATTGATTGGCGAGTTCTGTGACTATCTCAGAACTGACGGTGTTTGAATCCAGTCCAGAATTTTGGGAGAGCATAACGCCAGATTTGGTATTGAGGGCATGACACATGGACAGTATAACTCGGTCACAACTAGGTGAAATGAGAAACCTAAGAAGAAAACACAATATGTAAAAACCAAATGGATTTGGATATCATAAGAAAAAGCTTGAAATTTGTAGCTCAATTGAAATATCACTATTCTGTACGGTACCCGACAGTGTTGGGATTTTAGGACTATATCTCTAAATTCCGGGTTGAGAACAAAATGTCTTATCAAATTACAGTAGTTAAACAATAGTCTTTGATCCTCATAAAACATGATCACTGAAGCAAAAACAGAGAAATACTACAAGAATGAACTGTGATGAATTACACTGATTAACTTACCGTCTGCAAGAACCTTGGTATTCAAATCCATAATCAAATTCCCAATCCAACACATGAACAGATACCTCCATTTGAGTCTCATTGTAATGATGCTTGATGCTTGCTAAATAGTCAAACGACTAAAGATAGAAATAAAGCAAAGTAAAATCTCTATGAAGGAAAGGTGCTTGGAAACTACTGCTATGTAAGAAATATTTGGTTGCAGTCCAAACGTAATACTGTCCGGTGTGAATTGTGTACAATGTAACCTAATGATCAAAACGAATAATACAATTAATTATTTTGTCCGAATTATAACCCGGCACAGCATAATTGCCTACCTGATCGCCCAGTTCTGGTTTTTCCATAAGTACACTACAGAAGTCTCTGTATTGTCCAAGAATCATGACAAGGTTTGTTATTTTCTGCATTTGCGATGGTAAAAGAACGTGCTTGACATCCGGGACCACAGTAGGCTGTTCAGTATCTTCCTGTTAAAATCAAATTTTCATTGTCAAGAGGTGCAAACTTGCTTCAAGTTCAAATCAAACTTAAGCTAAGCCATCGGCATCATAGAGGATACGTATTTGCTCACGCAATACATAATGAAACTGCATAATATAAGAACCAGAAACTCAAATAATTACTTCAGGAAGAATTTCTTTCAAGTCAACTTCAAGCATATCTCGTCGAGCTGCTTTGCCTCCAGATTGTATTTGTTCCGTGAAAAGCAAGCTTTGCATTGTGTTGATTGGAGCTGTAAAGGAATGTACCCACATTTACATGAACGTAACGGTAAGCCTTACTAAGTGTATAAGCAAAATATGCAACAGGCCACGGTTTCAGACCTGTGAGTGTGCGGCGAAACTATATGAATACATATTTATTATAACGACAATTGCACCACTATCAAGTGTCAATCTGTCAGTCGTTGTGTGTACCCTGAATACGCTACCAACTTTTTGAAAGTACAAGGTAGGCCTACACAATCAGAATATCATGTGCATTCAGCAGAGTCTCAGAAATAGGCTGTAGACAGAGGAAGAGATAGAGATCTCGACTCGTTTCAGAAATTTATTCTGATATATGCACACTTTGCTGATACCTATACACACTTTCATTGGACGGGACACCAAGAACAGGTGTGTGGATTGCAGGTTTTCCCTGACAAATGTCACACAACATACTATATGTTCAAAATAGAATGCCTACCCGCATCACTGATTCCATCATCCATGGACATTTCGTCTCCCCCAATATCCATATCATCTTCAAGAAGAGATCTAGAGCAAATCATAAATCAGGTCACTCGCGGATTAACAACACATTGTAGCTATTGAATTGACTGTCATACCTCGTAGATGGCGCTCCTCGTGAATCAGATACACTCATATCCCCTCTATTAGCTCCTTGCATGGCTAATATTTTCTTTCTTGCTTCCTCCACCTTGACCTGGGCGCTTTTAAGTCTGGAGAGCTTTTCATCACCCAAACCCTATGTTGATAAAAGATGAAATGAAAATGATGGCACTCATATTCAATGAAGTTCAGATAATTTATTGCGATTGGATATCTGTAGTTATTTCCAGTAGATTGTACATCCATGTCTAATGAAGATATTACCACGCATTAGCCTACATGTGAGGGGAAGTTGATGGAGACAATGCATGAACGACTGGCATGCAGGTAATTGTGGTTTCGTGCTCAATGACCCATGAACTGATGCATGTTCATTTTTCTCTCATGTAAAGCTGCATTGGTAAATACTTGAAATGTATGTGGTTTTACTATGGTTTGGCTATAAATATCTGTTTGTTTTACTTATTCAATAAGGCATCACCTTTAACATGATGACAGCACCATCAAGTTTGATCAAAATCTTTTTCAGCAGATTCTTCATGGAATTAGCTTGATCTTGAGATTGAACTGCTTTAGACACATTATCGGACATCTAAAAAACATGGCATATATTGATAAAGGAAAAGGAATTTTTGAGTTCACCAATCAAGTCCCTCACTTGAACTGATGTCGCTAGCAGAGTGACCTGAGTACAGTTATCCACAGTCCATTTGATATCGTCAGGAGATACTACAGAGCTCAACTTCTCAATAAGCTGTGTTGCAACTTCCGATGGCTATAGAATAAGAGGAATGTTCGACAAATATCCAAGCAAATTACATTGTACCTACCCCTTCTTTTACACTTTGCAGTTTTTGGGCAAGTTCAGAAGGCTTAACACTTGAGTTAGATCCTGAATGATGGGATGCAGCACTCGATGGTCGACTGACTCGCACTTTTGAAGCACCGGCACTTCGAAGATCTCTCTCAATTTGAGCTGGACGTGGTTCAAATCCAAGCGCAACGTGTAACTTTTCCTGTAAATACACAAAAATGTATTGCACGAATATGGAATATGAGGGATTTGCTCATTTTTTACAAGAGTCAAAAATGCTTGGCGGATCCTGATTTAGGTCACGCTGTAGGCATAACCTTCATAGTTGTGGTGGTTCTAAGTTAAGAATTTCAAGTTTTGCATATTTCGAATATGTAGTTCACAATCTGCTGTCGCATTGCATTGAAAGCTGATGTATCGATTAGTTAGCTATTTTTGAGCAAATTAGAGCTCCACCTGTAAGGTACATTTGATGGATTCAATCAGTTGTGGCAACCACTGTGACATCGGTCCTTGATATGAGAGAGGTTTGTCCAATTCCAATTTTTCTCCAACCAAACTGATGACACCGTTGACCATGTAGTTCTTTTTATCCGATGATTGTTTGCTAGATGGCGCGTTCGGAACCATCAATCTATTACGTGACGCGTTCACAGTCTGTATTTCTTGTTCTTCGAAATCCAATTTTCCGAGGTTAGGAAGTATTTTGTACAAATACCTGAACGTTATTGTGTGCAAATCGTGTGACTTATTCAAAATATGTTAAGAAAATCATACTTATTGACCGCGTTGAGATCATAGCCATAACAAACAATATTCATGACATCTTCAGGAGATAGAAAGTAAAACCGCGGGAATCTTTGTCGACGCCTTTCCAAGTTTCCGAGCAAGGCATGCTTACATTGATCCATTTTCACATCCATTTTTTCAAGCAAGGGCAACAGTCCTGTTAATAAGAGGTATGAAATTGATGACGAGCATTAGAAAATTATGTGAGAAATTCACCTTTTCTTGAGCAACTTTGTAGGACATTTGTATTTTTTTCGGTAGCTCTCATTATAAGCCGAAAATCCTTGCTGATTACAGCAAACATGTTAGCTTCATGAGCTAGTGCCGTGCGAACGTCCGCTCCTGAAAAACAATATATCTATCTCACTGGAAATTCGCTTCAGGTTACAAATGCAAAGCTGCTGGTTCTTCAAAATTTTCATATGCATGCCAGCAGATATATACACTATCATCTTAAATTGGCTGCTGCTCTGCACCATCTTATCTAAGGGCCAACAATCTTTTTAGATGGAAAGAGCTCCAAATTATAGTTTTAACAACTGGAGAGTCTTTGATAATGAAATATATTCGGAATGGTATTCAGTTGGCAGAAACGGTACTGGACCCGCTGTGACCATCTACACAGTGGGTGATTTGAACCGCATTAACCATACTGAACCTAAAATCAATAAAATGTGAAAATTGGTATCCCCAGCTTCGCTACCAGACCAGCTATACCACAGCGATAACGTGCAACACAGCTCAAACTCAATCTAAACCCAATGATGTTCTTGTTGAGGAACAAATACTTGCTACAGTTAGAATTCAATTCTTAAGAAATAATAATGTGAGTTGAAACCTGAATAAATATCTTCCAACTGAACCCATTTTTCTTGTACTCTGATCCACACTTCAAGAACAGCTTCGATCAACTGTAGCTTTTTCTGCCACTTTGTTACTTCATCCAGAAAAGACCCAATAGCACTATTGCTTTGCATTCTGTACAATTCCATCTGTAAATAAATAACATTCCATAGGTCAATTTTCAATCTAACTTCATCCCCCACTTCTTACTTGGTGATGTTCCAACCCCGAGAATATTTTTTCGACAGATTTCAACAGACATATTGGACTCGGGTCATCAACAAGGTTGACCAAACTGATAGGAAGAGAAAGGACAGATGTTCTTCCGCCACCTCTACCACGTGACACGGATCCTGGGCCGGTTTTGTCTGAAGACTTGCTGTGTGGACCACTTTTCATGCTCTTGGTTCTTGTGCCTCCAGTCGTTCTGAAAGTAACAAATGAGTTCCTATTAATAAAGCAAAGCTGTTGTAAAGTGAGAAATCCCTCTGTTTCAGAGTTTCTGAAATGCCTTTGCCCCCTACTTGACGATTCAACTTTGTTCTCTGCATAATTCTGTACCAATATGTGATGTTATTCAGTGTATTTGACCTATCCAGGCCAAGAAAATCAGAGTAAAGAATGAGTGAAAGGAATGGGTGAGATTTCAGCTTGTATTTTTTCCTTGAAAATGTTACATTTACTGCAATAGTTTAAATTCAATACATTACCTGCTGCCCTCATATGTTTGTTGTAAAACAGCATGCGGTAACATGTCACTCCCTGCTATTTCACTGCCGGCTTCCAAATCAGTACTTGGGGCTCGTTGCACCCCACCGGTGTGAGGTTGGAGATCAAATACTTTCCCAAGCCAGACTTCTTCGCATGTTTTCAGTGAGCTTTCAATGGTCAAATCTAAATGAAAATAGCAAGCATGTGTTTGTTTGGTGATTTTTAATCAAAACACCAAACAGCCTGGTTTCTGGTCTCGTCTGAATGAAAATGAAGTATGAACCCAGTGGTGTTATCATATTGTGAAATATTTATGGGCTATTTTGGATGACCAGGGCAAAAGTCAGAATCCATGGCGATCTCATAGGCTCCAACGCACTCATGGCTATGTATAGTATGTCAGCTCATTAACTGAGTGTGATCTGTTTTTATTTCTGGAAATCAAATGCCGTCCTCACCTTTAATTGCTCTTTGCACTATTGCTTTCACCTCCTCTCCATGCTTTTGCAAACCCAATTCAAGAAGGTCTCCTAAAATCATTTTTCGAAGGCTATCCGTGTCAGTTTGTAATAAACCACCTAAACGAAGAGTATTACATTATAGAACCAGTCACTGAAATTTTCATCTTCAACTGACCAGTGACTCGAACTAATTGCTTCCAATGTCTTGTTCGCATCGCTGGATGATTGAGATCCTCAACAAGTGGAAGACATTGCTCAATGATAGTCGTTGACTCGAGAAGACCATGATAAACGTCCCATGCACAAACCTGAAAAAGAGTTTCAATTCAATTTTACCAGAACAGGCCGTTAAAAAAAGTTACTAAAAATTATTTGTTATATTTGTAGCTAAACCATTTGACCTCGAGTACAGACACATATTCATGGTAGCTAAAAAATATTTTACCTCTTGTGGGAGGGATTGTATCATTTCTTTTTGTCTTTTGATAGCTTGTTGAAGATGCTTTGTATCAATGTTCTGCCAGTGTTTCATTTTCCAATCTCTTTGCTCGGCCTCGCAAGACCGTTTCTGTTCCCAAGTAATCTTCAAATTCTTCAAATCACGTTGATATTGTGGTAGTATGGAGAAATTCACCACGGCCGCTTCAAGAAGTTCCTGTTTAATTGTAAGAAAATTAAATTAACAAACAAGCCAAAGGCGGATGTTCACACATAGTCAAAAGTGTATTGTCACCATATATTTAATGTCTAGTGTTAGTTTATTCGGAAAGAAAGACACAAATTTTCACTGCAATGTTCCTTCAGCAGGTGAAAATTTCAGTGTAAAGGATGTGGTGGCATGATACTTTTGTGTTAAATCATATTAGTGATATCTGTCCAAACTCAGGAATTTCTGTACCTGTAACTCAATCAAGTCCTGCGCTTCTGTTTGAAGAAGTCTCAAACGTCTTGTGAAACCGTCGATTGCCTCCATGGCGGTATGTATCGGGCATTCACGTGAGAAAACTTCAGAAGATCTTAGTTCTGAAGACAGAAGACTGACTCTCTCACCGAAGCGAAGTAGATCTCTTGTGATTCTAGCAGATTCTTCCTGAGAAAATATAAATATATCGCATTATTACGTCTTACCAATACTGCTGTTAAGCTTCTTACTTGGATTCTTGGTCCCAAACGTTGTTTTGCCAGAGACACCTTTGTTTTCAGATGATTCCAACGGTCGGGAGCAGAGTTGAACATTTGCTGTATATCATTGGATAACTTCATATCATATCTTTCCAGTAAACGTACAGTGCGGTGCATGACTGCAAATCTATGCATAAAGAATACAAGTGAATTCATCGTAATGTCCTTCCATCGTCCACAATACCATTATTGGATGGTCACTGCACACAATTCAGCTGCTTATCTAATATATCTTCCTTCACTGCCAAAACTCAATCCAAGATTGAAACCGGTCATTCTATGCGGGGGGAGGTACATGTTTATCAATAATGAATAAATGATACATCCACACTCCCAGGTGCCCTACCAAACATGCCATCTTGCCACATCCCCTTTACTACAAAGAAATGCAGAATGGACATAGTCTGAATATGAATTAATGTCTGTGACTTATACCTCCTCAGAACTTATCATAACATAAGATAGGTTATTTTACGTAAATTCCCCTTTTTAAGTTACACAACTAATGTCAGTATCAATTATGTTTACAACAAAATGATTTAGAATAATGTAGAATAAGCCGTATACCTTTCGTCCATATCCTGTTGCTGAGCAGAAACTTCATTGAACAATCTCATCATTTTCATGAAGGATGCCGTATCCCTTTCTTCTCCAGTAATGCTCTCAATTTCCGGTTCCGTACGAGCAAGAAAATTGGCCAAAGTATCAAGAGAATCAGTCACCTTAAAATAGAAATGAAATAAACCCAATTGATTTCATCAAACAAGCTGCAACTGGACTAATTTTGACGTGGGGGAGGGGGGCATACAGACATTTCACAGCAGAGACACATATCATGCTAAAGGATTAACTGAACATTGATCAGTATCATGCCAGGGAGACCATATCGTAGCAAACTGCAATGTGCCGTGAATAGCTGGCTTCCCGGTCACCAAAAGAGTTAAATTATTTGCACCAACCTGATCACTCAAGAATTTGGTGAAAGTCCACATCCACTTGCTTGCATAGGTTGTCAACACCTGCAATATCAATAAATGAACGAGTGAATGTACAATTTCATATGAGATTTGATTCAATGCTACCTGTTTAATAGGCTCGAAATTGATATTCAACCATCCAACTACTTCATGATCTGGCAATCGAGCGATATCATCTCTAGCAGATTTGTATATTGAAATTTCCTCATCAAATTCAGCAAGACCCGGGACAGCAAATTCCATTCCTGTATCAGATGAACTACCGAATCTCATCTGATTTTCAGCGTGGCTTCGCTGCCCGCCAGTCACCACTGATCCAGTTCGTACCGCGTTCCGGTGAGGTGTTAAAAATGCCCTTTCAGCTTCGGTGACCGCATCAGGGCTCGGGACAGAATATCTAGACCTGAAAAGTGGGTGAAATTTTGTAGTGAAAAACATTTGTGATTTACTTGCTATGATATGAAAATGGGGTTTGTATGGGCCACTTAGCCAGATACAAGCAGGCCTCAAACGTTCCTGACATATCTACTACCAACCTTTGCCCAGTGCCTGTAGTGATTTGACTTGTCGTTTTCAGTGTTCTGTGCTGTGAGAGCTTTGACGCTCGAAGAGGATTAGGAGAAGGTCGGCCATTCAAAAAATCTTGGAACGACTGTTGCACATCTTGTACCCATAAGAATCTGAAGATAAACAGTGAATGATCACCACAGATTTATTGCCCAGGCTCATCCTTCATCAGGTATGAAAAGTGACATTTCCTGGTGATATATATGCTATTGGTTGCTTTCAGTTCAATTCAGTTGAGTCAGTCAGTTCTGCTACCTTTTTGAGCAAAAATTTTGATAGCCCTACTTGTAATTGTCAAATATAGACAAAGATTCCTTGCATCTCATTGCATTTTCCATAACATTCTGCTTGATCTCTGCAATAACCTCTATCACTTCATCATCTTCTTTCAAAAAGTCATCATAAGTATTTGACGGATCCTAGAAATATCAACAGTGCCATACACAAAGTTTACTTTAATTCTATGAAACAACTTACGGTCAAACGCCTCACAAGATCCGCTCTGTTCACATACTTAGCAAGCCACGACTCAACTGCATCATCGACATTATTGACAGACGAAGATCGGTCCATCGGCGGTGAAAACGAAACCGTTTGTTCAACCAGTTCCAAACGAATTGTAAGGATCGGCTGATATTCATGGTCCTCGTTTACGGCAGATGTAATAAGGTACATCGCATCGAGACTCGTCACAATGCTTTTTTTCAATGCTAGCAATACAACCGCATCCATTTGAGCTGTGTATAGTCGCCAAGCTGGTGATGCCGCACTCATTTCTATTGTCTGAATATAAAATAAGATGCATAAATACACTGAACATGAGTGAAATCTGTCGATTTGAAAGGCAAAATTTATTTTACTCTCTCAGATGGGTGATATTAGATCATTTTTCAGATTTCCCGCAACCAAAATAGACAACTAGTTATTTTTGAAAAATTAGCCCTAACTAATATTTAGTATCAAACTGTCATATCGACTGGGAAATGTGAGCGATATGTATGTATAAAAATAGAAAAAAGAATTACACAGATAAGGAAATGTACCCTCTGTGACAATAATTTGACTAATGCTCAGACAAAGGCCACCTAGAATAGTGCATATGGAAATTTGAGAAATGCAAGAATGAGAGAGTATAGGAATCTGTGACGTGAATCAAGGAGATATGAAGTAATTGAGTTGGCCATGTACGAGTAGACTGAAACTGCAAAAATTTTCAAGTTTTGTGATAATTCTCGCTTAGCTAGAGTTATTTCTAATGAAAAATAATAATCAATCAATCACCTGAAATGAATCCTTAAGTAGAGAATGAATATCCTCCCCACTAGGAATCAACATATTTTTATATTGTTGATCCATATCTTCTTGTATTTGCAACAATTCATCGAGGTTGTGGGTTGATTGATTCAGCCGATGACAAGTGAAAATATCAAGATCCCCTGTTACAGATATAGACGCAAAGCATAAATACAACATACCGAAGATAAACTTTGTATAATAATCAACATACCTTCTGACCAAGATCTAGTTATATCTTCTACTTTAGCCCAGTTATTATGGACTCTCGTTAGACATCGGTAGACATCATCACTGATAACTGCAGTGACTTTTTCTATGTAGTCTTGTAAATCTGTTGAGCTCCATGTAATAATTTCTTTTCCTTGTTGTATAAGTTCATCAACCTAACAAGAAATAATAATGCATAAAATATATAAAGTAGAAGACACAAACACAACTCACCTTGCGCAATTTTCCTTCAAACAGCAGCAGTTCGTGTTGTTTCAAGCTCTTTACGATATGATTATACTTTGATACCACAGTTCGTAGCCTCGTGGCTTGTCTGTGCAGTACACTGCTGTCAACAGATCGAAGCAAAGCTCGAACTGTTTGAGGGATAGGTACCTGCAATGTTATATAAGACCGTCTCATAAACTCAGTACAACCAAAAGAACCCTGTGTCATATGCGTGTTTTAGTCTATACCTACCTCATAAGGGGCCATTTGAAGATATTTGATGTCTCTCAGCATCTCCAATAGCTTTTGATCCAAATTTACTTTGATGGACATGGAACGTTCCCTAGGACTCTGACCGTCTCCAGCATCATTGTCCTGGTCATTTTCAATAGGATCTCTATGGCTCAAGATGTTACGCTTAGAACCATCTTCTTGAGCAAGCACGAAGTTCTTCAACAATTCTCTGAAATTGTACAAGTTGAAAATTAAGTTCTCACACGAGTAAGCCTATTGAGTAAATGTAAGAACCGGGTAAAGAAATTCTACCGTGTCTCAGTGTTGATAGTTCTGCTCCACGACAACAGTAACTTGTTTTCATATTTTTCCAAGTCATTCATAATTTCAGTGTACGCATCACGTAACATCCATCCTTTATCACTTTCCAAAGTGTGCGGACAAACTTGTCGAATTTTATTCATGGGTACACTGATGCGATCCTTGAGTCCCCTGACCTGATATTTCAACAACGTAAATGAGAGTATCAAAACTATGAAAAAATCCAACTTAAAGCTGTGGTGAACCTTACCCAAAACAATTTGCAGACTGTCGGAGGCATGTTAGTGTGCTTTGGTATATTGCGCATGTTCAATTGAAATAGGCTTTTCACGTTTTTGAATTCTTCAATCAATTGACTGATGAGATGTTCATTTTCAGGAGTGAGGTCCTTCTGTAGAAGATCACGGGCACTGATGCCTTCAAACACTTCCAAAACCCTGCGGTTATAAATAAACCATGATTCTAGTATCCAATTAAAAATATATTAGCTGACTTGAATATAAATCGTGTTACGACACATACCGTAAATGTGACATTGGACTTGGGCACACGCTGATGGATTTCCTGAGTACACCAGCCAAACGACGCTCCAGAGTCTTGATCACAAAACGATAATGAAAAAAGGCCTTTTCAAAATGCTGCTTATCATCAATTGTGAGGACGTCTTGATTTTTCTTCGTGAATTCTTGGATAGTTTTTGTGAAGACCTACGGAGAAATTTCAGTCAAACGAACTTTCTAGCTACGAAATATTCATCTGTTTAGGACTAACCTGATGAATATCATTGACCAGAGCATCGAGTGCCCTGGAACCTGCGCCACCAACTTTTGATGCTTCTTTCAACGTATGAAAATGCCTTGTAGTTTCGACTAGATCTAATAAGTCATTACATCTTTCAACAAATCGACTTAGACCACTGAAGCAAGCCACGTTCCTAGGAGGCCAGGGTGAATCTTGCCAATTTTCTTCTGATCCTTGACCTTAAATGAAGTATATAGTCGCTGTGACTTGAGTTATTATGCTGAAATGATTGGAATGATTTTTAGAGAGCCTGGCTTGAATTAATATTGACGATATGTCAAACTAAAGAGTATTCAAATCCCACCAAGTAGTTGAAGTTGATTTGGACACAGCACCCGCCATCACAAAGTTGCAGTACTTTCACTTACTGTTGACTGTCGTATCACCAGGTAGTTGATGGAATCCAGTTGGGCCATACATTTTTGCACGGAAGAGAATATTGTGGTCTTTAGGTCTCAATCTTGCCATGCTCACAACATTAGATTCCAGCTTCTCCTCATTGATTGCATTTGCAGCTTCCTAGAATGAAATTAAAGCTTATGTCATAATATGTTACAGAATTGCAACTGAAATAATATCATCCAACCTTAAAATCAAGATAGGTCCCTCTGAAAGAAGCACACAGACGCAGAGCATCTTTTAGTGCTGTGTATGATTTTGAAGTGTCTTCAAAAGGATGTTCCCCAACTAAAGAGCGTGCACGGGCAACCACCTGCATATGTCACATTCACAAATACTGTTACTAAATGGCAGAGAAACTGCATACATATATACCTCATTTGACAACATTTGCAAGAGATGTGCGAATACTTTGGAATTATGGTAGTAATCCGAGTGTCGCCACATTAACATGATCGTGTGCAAAAGAGGTGAAAACACTAAATGCAGAAATATACAATACATTATCACATAATCTATGAAATTGCAAAGATAACACAGAACCATAGGACATAGAGGAAAATAAATCTACATTTTTTTCAATTGGGGACAAATTTTACTACAAAACCTAATACCGAACCTTTCAGCATCCGCTCCAGAGAAGATGTTCTATAAATATCTTGGATCCATGGCTGCACAGTTGTAAAACAACGGAGCCTTGCCTTAGCCGTTTTTAATGCATCCTGAACTTCAGCTTGAACAGTTCCAAAGGATTGAGCATAAGAACTGTTGGCATGGGTTAAGTTCACAAGTATATCTTTTGCGACCGGAGCTGCAACAGAATATGGGATTTATGGTAGGCCGACTATTATTCACAATCTACCAGCTCTTATAAAGATTTACCTTCAAGTTGCAACAGAATTGATTGCAAATGCTTTATATGCTGCTCCCACATTGCCACTTCGTGATGCGGCCTTACCGGCTCCTTGGATTCTCTACTAATCACCCTGAATATAAATAATTGTAGTTGTAGCATAAATGCAAACACTAACATATCAATAACATCACTGTCATTTTCAAGGCAAATAATAATCTATTCCACAAACAAAAGGAGAGAGCTTGTACGATTTAAAAATTTACTGGGCTGTCAAAGGTTGATGCATTGGTCGAGAATGAAAATAATAACTGTTGGAGTTTAAGGAAAATATTTCACATGATCTCAAAAATGTCAACCAACCTGGTGGATGCTAAAGGGTCATGACGGAGGATACTTCTTATCTGTTTTATCCAACCTATGACAGCAGATTCCAGGACATGGACAACAGCTGGTTGTCTATGTTGATAGGCTGCAGCTTCTGCAAGAACTTCAATTGATGGAATAGGCAGACAAACCTAAACAAGAACTGTACACTAGCTGTTGAATGTCGAAACACAAAACTGATCGATTTACCAAGCCTTCTGATGTGCCTTTAGTAATTTCAATTGTGACTAACAAACGATGCAAGAGATCCATTAATTTATCTTGAGTAATTGTGACACTGTCATCATTTTGCTGGTTGGCCATTTCTTGGTCCGTGCAAAGTAGAGGCAAGAATACTTCCCTACAAAAACATTGATACAAATTTACCATAACATGCTGTAAATTGATAAATGTTTGATTGTAGGCCTACTAATTGCAGATCTGTCCTCAAGAACTTCCTATGAAATTAGCAGCTTTCCACCCTCCTATGCTACACTGCAATTTCTTTTCTAAACACCTTGCTTGTTTTCTTCATGAGCTAAAAACTGGCAAGAGAATCAATTCATACTGGTTGTAAATGATCTATGGTTTCAGCGATCCAGAATTTGAGAGTTGCTTTTCCCGGGGATATCTAGATCTGTCTAGAGATCCCTGGCTTTTCCAGGTAAAACAATCAAATTCTTGTGAAGTAGGAAACGTTACTCCATGAGACATAACTTTAGAAGTTCTATACACAGTGAAAGTGACATGGGACATGCCTGAAATATGGGGAGAAAAAAACACATGTAGTTTGCTCACTGCTCTGCTTTTCTAAGCAAAATGTTACAGTAGATGGGTGAATCCTCATGCTGAATAAGTCTAGAGCAGAATTTGAGTTCAACTTATTCACAGAATGCCAAAGAATCCTTACTATGAACTGGCAGATTAAGTTTTACTGCTAAACGAGCTAAGCTGGATATCATGTAGTTAGTATTGTAACAAATAATAGACTAGTTATAAAGTAAGATGGCAACTGAATTTGAATCAACTCCTTTCCTTGTAAGCTACAAAACTGGTCCTGATGAATTGATGTTGTTACTCAATTAATGACAATACAAACCTGAGAAGTGTGTCTCCATGTGTTAAAGGATCAGACCAGTCCATGCATGTGATGCTATCATCAAGATTTCCAGAGTGAAGGAGGGAAGCCGGTCCCGTCTTGATGAAGCATATGCATTTATCTCGGAACTAAAATGTCATAAAACGTACAATTCACAGAGTGACCAATTCACAAATGTTGTTGTTATGCCCAGAACTTACAAAGACTGGAGGTGATAGAGAGACTTTCAATCCACTGCCTGCATTTCCTTCTTCATTAGCAAAATATACAAAAAGCCTGAAGATTGAACAGACATATGCAAGTTTGTGTAGAGAACTTGGAATTGACATCGGGTTCGTATTTATAGGCATATGCATAAATGCAGGCTAGGCGCGTAGGTGCCAAAGGAGCTGATGCTATCGAACTCAAGTGTCCCTCCTCCGCAACATTCTGTATGTGCTACCAGCCTAGCAGGGATGCTGCAGATACCGTCATATTGTGTGATATGGTGGAGATCTTGAACCTCTGGTCAACAGGTCTTGTGGATAGACGTTTCGTGGCATTACCACTAAATATTCAGCCGCAGTAACAGGTGAAATATAGGCTACCCAAAGTTATTACTGTTACTCACCTATGAGCATCATTATTAGAGAAAAACTCTAGTAAGGTGGCACGGGACTCATCTTTCGTGAATATTTTTCGCAAATCATCAGCTCGTGGTTTACACGAAGACACGATTCTAGTCTCCAACCACTGCAATCGAGCTTCAGACTCCATTTTACTCGCAATGTGATGTAATAGAGCTCTGGTATTTGCACATGCAATAGCGAACAATCTTTTCCTACGATATGAGCTTTTCCATCGATATTCAGAGATATTTGTGGCCTGACTTAAAAGGCTATTGAGCTCTGGCAATACTGTATGGCCACCCTAATTTCAACTTCAAGAAAACGTTAGCCAAAACAAAATACTTTAAAGTTGCATCTGCCGGCATCACTGAGGCATGTTGTTACTGATAGCAACAAGAAGCGAGGCATAACGGTGCTCGTTCGTGCGATTCGCAGGCGTTTCTCATTCTCACTGAGCTCGACTGAGACATCACATTTTAGCAACAAAGAACAGCAAACTATACCAATATTGCAAAAAACCACCTAGGCCTACACTACAACCATAGTAATAGCAAACTATGCCAAAAACCGAGAACGAAGTCAAACTGAAGTCATGGCCTACTTTAGTACCTAGAGTAGGCCATGCTGAAGTCTATCTTGTCATTCGGAATAAGCTATTGATCGCTCCTCTCTGTGTGCACCTCCTCAAGATTCCTGCGAATCCATCACGCGTTATTCCCTGCCAAACATGCTGCGGCTAAAATAGTTCAACTGCAACTGCGCTTTCCACTTGATATGGCTGATATAGGCCACGGAACTCACGACGCAAGCCCTCCTCTAACATATGGATAGGTCTATATGCATAAAACACCGACCCACTCATTACGCAGTGACGGTTCAAACGGTGACCGAAGAGGACGTGAAAATACGAACCCAGCGGAATCCATGAGCACAATATTTACTTGGCTATTTGAAAATCCACTTAGAGCATACAGACCAGTTTCAAGCCAAATACAAAGTGTTCCGGGAACGGCAAAATAATGACCATAACGGCGCATATGCTGGCCGGTTTGACCAGAACCTAACAGTCTCCGAGCAGAACAATGCATGACCTTCCTATAGGTGTTGTTGTACAGATTGCGTTGCATACTTGTGGTAGATGGTATCTATTGTTCATTATTTGGGTCTATATATCGTCCTTCCCGATCAGGTGATCACATAAGAAGTCCACGTGAATGTGATTCGTCGAGGCTCGTCGATTCCTACAGATGTGTTCCACCTCTCAAGAAAGTTCAAACAGGCTTCTGAGATAACCTCCGACTTTTGTGCCTTTAATAACAAAGCATTGATAGCCTACAAATTCACATAATGAATAAAGTAGCCTAATATAATATAGACCTACAGTTTGGCCCTATAAATATAATAGAATATGGCCATAGGTAGGCTCTACGCCTAGGTCGCCTAAAGGCTAAGGGCCCCACATACCACAACCGCCATTTCATCATGCCCCCTGTGTGCATAATGTAGTTGGCCTAATTTTTGCGACTTTTCTTACTTCTAGTTTTATCAAAGATCTTCTACTTCGCCTTGGCGTCGTTTCATTATGAAGCATATGAGGTCTTCTTGTTGTCCTATTGTGGCTCTGCGCTCCCGCGTAGTCCATGGCGGGCGGCAAATTGTGAACACTGGGCACTTCTTGAATTCGTTCTAAAATGTAAAATAAAAAGCATTGTTATTAGGCCATAGCCTATATATAATTTCGCATTGACCTGCGCTTGATGGTTTTCAAATTATAACCATCATATACGCAGCGACAGCAATGATGTCGAAATACGGACTACCTGTAAACTCATATAAGGCGATATTCTATGAATAGCTGCAATATAGAGTAGGGTAGGGTGGGGCATGGCCTACTCTAGTTCTAGAGTAGGCCATGGGTGGAGTAAAACGCATTTTGCTTTATTCGCGAACACATGCTAGTTAGAAGAACTTGTCACAGCATGCAAGGTTATACCCGCATGTGCCGACGATCCTTTTGGCCGCTTAGTCGGTTGATAAAGCGAAAATTGGTAGGCTTTATGATGACTAGTTACTTTTTGCTGTGTATTTTATATGTAGACGGGTTATACCCCACCCTACCCATCACCTAGGAATACTTTCGTCGCTGCTAGCTCTCTATCAACGGCATGGACTTTCTTCTTTTCATCATTCTCTATCTGTTTTAGCTTGTCAAAATAGGTTTTTTGAAGTCCATGGTTTAGCTTGTTCGCCTTTGCTTGATTGCGGCCTACCATGTTGCCTGCAATAAATACAAAATTCAGAGTGTTAGTGACCCGGGATATAAACGGCCCAAGCATTGGTACAAGTAACATGAGCGTTGATGCTTGCATCCAAACAAACAAAACCTTCTATGCATCACGGTGTTACTCGTGGATACAGCACAGGCAATAGCAAAGAAATCGCGGTCCTCTTGAAATGGCGAAAAAGCAATATTTGAACTTTTTGCATTTAAGCAACGGCTTGCTGCCCAGCTGCCCTCTAAGCCAACGTCATTCTCAATGCGACAATTCTTAAATCAAATGCATTTACATAACCGATTAACCCGAGGTTTATTGCTGCTCTGCTCCCATTCTCATTGCTCTACGACCTACAAGACAGTTTCACGGAAAAAAGTCAGCGCTAAACCCGAGCCAGTGAAGTCGATTACATCTACTCCTCATAGAACTTTCCATTCCACGGAACAACAACAAAATACGCGCGACGAGTAGCCTACGAGTAAAGGCAATACACGAGGCAGGTCCTACACGACCGTAGAAAGTAATCATTCCATGATTGTATTCTGTATAGTGCCACGTACGTACGTCGTACGTAAACATCAGATAGCGCGAGCAGCTGGCAATCTACTGATCGAATGGAAGACGTAGGCCTATTTTATCGATTATCACCTCCACATATTTGAAAACCTCGTCTGAATTAATATTTATATAAAACAAATTTATCATCACACATTTGAAGATATCGGCTTCAATCCAACAATATCCATAAATAAGGTCGTTGAAACCCTATACAAGAACACGGCGAGGCCTAGTATTCTCGTTTATGGATAAAGTTGACATCTAAACAACAAATATCTATTCACCAGAACGAACACCGAATCGGAAACAATATCGATTACAACCGCTTCAATGCTACTAGCAAATATTTTGATATATGTGTATATGGTTGACCCACGGCCTACTAAATTCAATTTAGTTTAGTAGGCCATAATGTAGGCCTATTTACTATTTATTGATCTTCAAATACTACAGCCCTGCCGATTCTTGCCCAAATTTATCAGCGTCATAGTAGGTTAGGCCTACCCCTAGTACTGATGAGACAGAAGAATTGACACGTTGGATACGCCATAAGCGTCAGATCGAGCTCTCTATACGGAAACTCGTAGAATCGGGTGTCGGCGGGTTTTGTTGGTAGGCCTATACGGAGTGGAGTGTGGACAATGTACAGAATACTTTAAGTCAAAATAGGCATAAATCATTAAAACACAACACAAGAACACATGTTAGCTGGCGCCGACGAAATGAACAATGCATTACCGGCTGATAATTGCTTCCATTTTCCTCCAGCTCCAGCCTTGCAAACTTCAAAACTGACTGAAATTAGCGGACGAAAGACCCGAAAGCTTTGCCATGCAAATATATTTCATTCATACCACAGTCTCATTCAGCAGCTGTCAGTCAAGAGCCAACCCATCGCGAGATCAGCTGATCAGGTCGCTCCAGCAGTAGGACCAAGGCGATCTTGAGTATGACGCTTGACATATTGTGACGTAGAAGCAGTTGTTGAATTGTGAGGTAAAATCATGCACGATAGCTACGGTAGCTACAGGGTTCAGGCCAGGGTTGCAGATTTCCGCAGCTACAGTGTACGTGCATGGCAAGAGTCAACTGTCAAACAACATGTAGAGTTGAGGCTTGTGCTCTACCTGCGCTACAAATAAAACTATGGGAAGGCCGCAGACCAGGCGAGATGAGGAAAAGTCAATTTATCAGAGCATAAGGGATTCCAAGACCTTTGAATTTATCCTCATCAAACGGTTGTTATCGTTGCTAGTTGGACTCATAGTCGGACATGGTGAGTGGGAACCGTGCACTTGCATAAGATACCGAATGTATAAGCCGAATATAGCCTGTCGAAGCCTCGCTGTCACTATCGTTTGCACGAATATGTAGCAGTAGGCCTACGATAAATTTACCGACACGGGTGGAGTGATTTGTTGGTTGGTTGTGCTGAGTATGGGCAATCGTTCATAATAAACATTCTGGAAACCTAGGCCTATAGGCTATACTCAGCATACGGGAGTAGGTTACTACCTTACTCTAAACAGGTAAGAATATATGATTGCCTAGTCCGAATTGGGTGAAAGTAGTCTCAAACTAAGATGCGCTTCTGGAATGAGTCTTATTTACTGTAAATGAAACAAGCACATTCAACAAGCAAAAAAAAAACCGCTGTTTCTTTTCAGTTTACTACTCAGTCTCATTCTCGCAAGCATTTCAAAATGATGAAGCTTACTACTCAAACATCGTCAAATGGATTGTAATATCAATCTGTGCAGTGGGAAGCCTTGTATCCGTGCAATGTTGCTGCATTGCCGCGCTATGTATCCCGACTCTGGCTGCAAAATCTGGCAGAAAAATCATTCAGGCTGCTCTGTTCACTTGGATCTTGGCTGGTGGGTTGGACATACGGTGTGAACATTGCCAAATGGCTATCGCAAATATTTTTGCTTGTCTTGAAACTCTCATGTCGTGTGACCTTATGTCCCATGCCATACAATTATTTCCACATTTACTCTTTGCAGGCCCCGTGTCCAACATATTTTATCATTCAACCGAAGCCATCAGATCAGTTACCTGCGTGGCAAAACTTCAAGAAAACCAAACCAAATTGTTGGTAGAGTTATTAACAGCGCCAATTGTACGAGGCCAAGCATCCATAGTGGTAGGCAACGTTATAGTTTAAGCCTATATTATAAGACAGTAGCCTAATATTTTTGATCCACGAACAATTTGCAGAACGAGTCCACCGCGTTACCGGAGGCGCAGCATGATCTAGAGAGTGAAATGAATGGACTTCGAAACGAACTTTTGACGGGCATTTTTGGAGATAAAGGTCCAGATGATATTTTGGACAGTGGAAGCCGTAGGAAGCGAAACGTTAATGCGGGCTCATCAAGTTCCGATTCTGTGAAATCTAAGACAGCAGTTGAGCAGCAGCTGGAGGATATCGAGGAAGAATACGAAGCCGAAGAAGAAACGGTTATAAGAGATGAAGTCGACATCGCAGGAAACTTGAGAAACGAGCGCACCGAAATGTGCCACGGTATAATCATGTGAAATTTGCTACGAGTTATATTTGCTACAATTAGTGCTACCGTCTCTGCTTACATTCCGCTGCTCCTGTTGGCCTGCTAATACTTTAGTCTACATCCCTACAATTATTTACATGGATGACGATATAGTGCACACATGAAACAGTGGTCCAAGCTTGACACTCTGCTTCATGGCCCTAGATGTGCTAGTCCTGAAATCTCTGACTAACGAATAGAGACTGAACTCACACCTGCACAATTTGAGACTCGCATAAATTTCTAGTAACACTCCTATTAAGTTGCGGGTTTAGTATTGAAGAATTAAATCTTAACTCTCATTTTGCGCCATCGATGACACCATGTGAGTGCGCATTTGTGCTTATCTGGCAACTATATAGTGATGAATGGCCCGTTGACGGTGGACGACCTTGTTTCGATACACCCAACAAGTTTCATGAAGGTGTGTAGCTGCCTTGACTGCTTGCCTGTAAGTGTGCCAGATGGCTAAAGCATGGACCCACTCTCTTATAGACTATAGTAGCCTACTGATTTGAGAGCCATTGAAATTTGAATTTGTACTGTTCAAGAAATATATGACAAAGCGTACGAAGAATGTCGCAGAATCTCAGATGAAACATGGCAGGCTTGCATGTCTAAGATTGGAATACCTATATTTAACCGTATAATTTGCGGGATCCTATACTGGGTGACTGAAGGCAAATGCACTAGTAAAATATTGGGTGAGTTGCTGGCGGCCAGCAATCCTATATAATTTTATCACTTACAGTGTTACTCTGTCTGTACACCTTCTCTGCCGTGATCGTCTACTACCGGCAACACTAATAACTTTGTTCAGTCAAGGAATATTTATGAAATTTGAGATGCAAAACAGAATACACTGTATTTAGTTATCTTCATTGGTACAGATATCAAACTTAGAAAATGCAGCACATTGAGTATGGATGACAATGCAATTAATGGAAATTATTCAGTCGTGTTCAACGCCGTATTTAACGTGGAGAAAGAGTTCAAATTCGGTCTTTACTGGGAGGTGAATGTGATTTACATATTGCCGACTTAAATTGTCTTAAATCTAGCTCTCAAAATTGTATAGATCCCCAGGATCAAAGAAGAAGCCGCTGTTATAACGGTAGATGAAATTGCCCATGCTGTTAGAGGCGAATACGTATGGAGAAAAATAGCCATGACCATGACCATTTCGACTGTGCGAAAGCTATTGGCACTTCTTGTACTTCTAGTCCTGCGAGAGTAAGTATTTGCGTACAATAACCCAATCTCAGCGTTAATATATAGTTGTCAAGGCTAGCTTACACTGACTCTTCATCGCAAAGTATAACATACTGTGAATAATATGCTTATACTGACATATGCATTATGTGACTATATGAACATGCCATAGTTTATTGATCAAAATGGCTCGTCCAGTCGTTCCCAAACTTTATTTTCGGCGACCCCAATTTTCGAAAAATTAAAATTTGCAAACGTTCGCGACCACGCAATAGGCCTGTATATGTAGGCCTACAGTAGATATTTCATCAAAACAAAATGCATTTTAATTGACTCAGTGAGAAGAATGCGCCTGTATGCTGTCAGTAAGTTTTTGAAATCTTGGTGTGATTTTACTCAGGCATAACCAGGCGACCCCATTCGGAGTCGCGACCTATAGTTTGGGAACCACTGCCTTACACCATAAGCCTGATATAGCTATATAGCTAAGTAGACTGTCAGACTAAGCGAGGAAAAGGAACATTGTACACATGTAAAGCAACGGAGTTGGGTAGGCCACATATAAGGGAACTGCAATACATTAGGATTCGGTACTCGACTCAATGACCACATCCGATATCTCTGTTGCCCTTAGATCAGCAAAGTATAATAGCAGCTATTTGACGGATATAACTTTCGACAATTTCTACGTGACACCATACTTTGTTCGTAAAGACAACGAAAGAAAACGTAACGTGTGTACTTGATTAATTATTCGTTTAAGATTGTTACTGGCTTAACAATCATCCCTCGCGCTACAGAACAAACGTCACCTCCTCCCGCTCACAACGTTGGAGAAAAAACATGTAATGCGACCGACGGCGTTGTTTCTGAGAGCGAGGGAAAGGAGGAGTCTGGTAAATTTATCACTAGTCGTGCAAATTGGATCATCTCATGTTTGATCAGTGATCACTATTGGCAGCTTTTGAAAACTTTAACTGTGACGATGCAAGCTCTAGTCGCCATTATTCTCTTCGTTTTCGACGAAGTTTTATTCTTTGTAATGGATCTGATTGCTAAACATGGAAGAAATGACTATCGTGTGACTGGAATACACAAACTTGAAGCCAAAATCGGTGGAAATGGAACGATATCACATATGATGGAAATGATTTTCTCTGGGTTTCAGGATAATGATCACAGTGTGGACATATCAGGGTCAAACGCAGGTAGATTCAGCGGTCGTCAGTGTCATAAATGGTTAACTGGGTGTGAAAATTTGTATTCACTATAATGTAATTTTTTGCCAGAATGTCTCCCTGTAGCAAAGAGGCTGGATGCATCATACGTTAATATGACCTGGATAGGATTCGCGACTTTGATCGGGTTGCTACTTGTGGAAGGTTACGTATTACGCGCGCGCAGACTGATATGCTCATTCTTCTTCCCTAAACGGGAGAAAGGAAGGATCATCCGACTTTACAACGAGATGCTGCGTCAGAGAAAGCAAAAAATCCAGTCTGTGCGAAAGGCTATTTTGAAGTTGGCATTGACAAAGTCTCTGAATGTAATCAAGATAGCGCAAGCCCACAAAGAAAATCCCTCTCACTAAGACTACTATTTTTCTCATTTACAGCAAAAGTATGGACTGTTGGAGAGCTTGCGCGTCAGATTTCCGAAATTTGGCAGGTTTATGGCAGTTTTTGGGGTCGGAAAACACAGATGTCTAATATGCGAAACTGCTGAATCTAAACAACAAAAACTGTGGAGATGTGGCAACAAAAGATGTCGAATGATGTATTGCAAAATATGCTGGCTGGAAATCGATGTAAGTTATGGTCACGCGTTCGTTGTTATGTATCGGACGATTATTGCGAAATGTGAAGTGGTGGGTGGCGAGATTCTGCTCAATATATTTTCGCTTTTCATATCCCCTGAGGATTTGAGATAGCATAAAAATAAATACGGAAAAAATACAGATGGTTTTACTACTTGTTTACCCAGGAAATGTGTTGGGCTTGTAATAGCGACGGGGACGATGATTCAGGGGCTAGTGGAGGAATCTTTGGTGCAGCACATCAAAAGCAACAGACTGGATTTTCAAGTGACGAAGACCAGCCGTTGCTACTGAATAATCAGATGGCTTAGCGATGAGAACACCGAAAGCCCAATCATTGTCAGTTTGTATTATTAATGTTTTCAACTGCTTAATGCCTTGTACGCCAGGTCAATCCGTTTGATATTTCTCGTTTATGATCCGCATCACCATCACAACCTTCTGCATTCCACACGGCTAACCAGCTACTTAGTAGAAGCTCGCAACCTAACCGACGTACAGCATTTGTGTGTTTTAAGCACTGGACCAAATTACGAGCGAAGCATAATATCCTTGATTAAAGAGAGTCAATTTCATACTGCGCTCAAGATTGTTTTGCTTTCTGCAGCTGACAAATGATATTGCAGAAGAAGGATGGCATCAGGAATAGGCGTATCAGTACAATCTTCAAGAAAAGACTACCGATAGGCATTGATAAACGCCTACTCATACAAAGTTCTATACAAATCTGCCAATCTACCATCAGCATTTGAACAGAAAAGTATAAAGTCTTCATTGAGTTTATCAACTGGACAATCATCGCAGTAGTTGCTGCGCCAGCGCTTTGTGAGCATGCGATTTACAGATAGATAAAATCCACAGTCTTTCAGGTTTATTTGAGATTTTCCAGTTTTCTGTTCTTTGTCTTGCTTAGCAGAATGTTTGAAATATAAATGATCACGGGTTGTGACAGTTCTTCCCTGTACCCGGAAGTCATTTGTGACAGGAATTTCTAGAAACGCTTGTCCGGTGTAGTGGACGAATCGACGGCAGTTTTTGATATCGGCATTCCTGGTATGATTGCTTCCATTCAAGGAATAGTAACGGATGAAACCAAATCTACAAAACCCCCAAGGAGTGTTATCTGAGCAAGTCGTAATATAGAGAAGCCTTCGCTAGAAACGTAACTGACCTGATTGCAATTTTCTCCATAAATATGATTATTCTCTTGCGACAGCCCATGGTGTCTGACATCAAGTCTTAAAAGCAGATACACATTTTAAGACTGAGAAACACGTCAATAATATGGCAGATCTATTTCCAAGCAGGGTGTTGGTGATATCGAACATCACAATGTAAGGTTCCGTGGATTACTCTTCTTGAAAGATGCCTTATCAATAACAAGCAAGCTAACATACTGCAAGCACATAGGCTACAGCTTATAATGTGTAAATGATCACTGAGCACGCGTAAAGACACTGACACTTGGATAGTACTAAGCATAAGAATCCCAATGTGAGTCAATCAATAGTTTAAAGAGAGTGAAGAATTCATTCGACAAGTATGTGATTCAACTTGCTGAATAAATCGGTGTTAGGTCACTTTTTGCTTCAAATACATCAAATATATCGTACTCATTCAATTATCAACGAAGTCTACAAGCATATCCACAGTCCTACCTTTAAACTGTGTGATTTCGATAATTAAATTTTCCATATTCAACGGGACGAAGAGTGGACAATGGAGAGGAGACGCATCCTTTTCCGAGTCAGGGAATGCGAACGGATCATTTGGAGAAGGTAAAAGGTACAAATTGCAACGGTTTGCCTCACGAAGCCACCCATACAACTGCACAAAAGAAAGTTGTTGACACAATCGACAGTGACATTTACAAATCATACCATCTCATATAAACACGTTGCTGTGGCAACCATCCACTGAACATTGAACGTTAAAGCAACTGAGCCATGATATGGATGAACGGAAGCAGGATATTGAATCTGACACCATTCGGACCGTCCCGTTTTCTCTTTATTATCAAGATGTATCAACATGGTCTGAATATATCAACAAGGTGAAATTGCAAGCTGTCAAATGAGTTGCGTCACTATCGCCCAGAAGTAACAGTGATGCCGTCATGTCCAAGTAGATTCTTTCTATATTGCAAAAATTAAAGACACACACCAAATTCTTGTCTGAGAAATAGGTTAATAAAATCCATGGAGGAAAACTCCTACCGACTCAATTTAGGATGACTTAGTATCAAGTCAAGTAACAGAGAAAACATGACGCATTGACTGGAGTCGTCACAGCACTGAGCAAGTGAGCAGAAATGGCCGAGTGATGTTGTACCATCAAAAGAAATAGATAAACATATTATAAAGAGGAATTGTTTTACATACCTTAATATTATGCTGAGGGCTGGAAACTTGATCGTTTTCAATTAGTTGCGACAAAACAGACTTCGGCTTGCCAGGCAAGATTTGATCCTCTGAAAATGCTCCAGCATTCTCCGAATCAAATCCGAGTTCAAACCAATGATACTCAAAATTTTGATTTCCACAGTCATCAGCTTCACTTATGTAGAATACTTGATACCCATACACAAATCCCTTATCCTCATCTCCAGAAGCATGACAAATTTGCTTTGAAGTGCGCAGTTTCTAAAACATACGTATCAAGTTTAACTGAAAGTTTAAACTTGCCAAAAATGAACAGTGTCAATGGACAATACAAACCTCGAACACCGCTACAGCGCTGGATGTATCATGTAACCCAAATTGCTTTCGCAAGCTCCATTTTACTGCATCAAAACTGGTAAATGAATTCGTAGGTAGTCTTCCATGATGTTGGATGTACACAAAATCAGAGCTGCAACATAATTATACATACTGCGCTTGAAATAAATAGTTTGATGTAGGCCTACTGCATATGTCAACATGAAGCTTACTTTTTAGCGACCATTTGGTCATATACTTTGACCGCACATTCATCTATCGAGAAATTTGTTGATGGCTGATCTTCAAATTCATTCTGTTAATGAAAGCCCGATTCAATACAGTCCGCAGTACCAAAGTTAAAAACTTACCAGGGCATCCGAACCATCATCATTCTCGTCAGTGGACGAAAAGTTAGGTTGAGAGGTGATCGGTTTAAAATTATTCTCTCGTCCAGTGGGTGTTGAGCTGATCACAGTTCTCAATGAGCTGTCAGGGCTTCTCATAGATGAGAAACTAGGCGTTGATGCAAACGACAACGGTGAGCCATCCTTGCCTTTCTGTAGAGATCGTGAAAATGTGAATACACCACAAAATGCAGTTCTATGTGAGTCTTTAAATGAAAGACATATTGGGGCTGATAATCATAAGAAAATAGTAGAGGTGTACACACATGACATGCTGATGCAGTTGAGCCACGGCGTACTTTGTTGATAAAGTCAAGAAACTTGACCATGCCATCATAAGCTGTGGAAAGTTTTTCTTTACCAGGTTCATCAGTACTGAAGAGGTCATATCTGAAATATGTTTCCAAGAAAAATATATGATTTTACAGTCTTCACGCTTGAACATAGTGAACATTGCCACCTTGCTTTCCGTGATTCCTTAACAGCAGATTCGATTTCAGACTTTTGATAACGCAGCCTACTAAGTAGTGACGGAATAAGCAAAAATTTTGATCGCCAATATTTGATGATCTAAATATTACAGACTCATTATTAACACAAAGTTCATTAATATTGTCAAGACGGGAGATGCACCTCTTGTATCCGAAAATCAGAATCGTCGCCTCTGGAACAGACACTATTATCTTGATAATTCCAATGGTAGCTTTCATATTGTTCATGGGCAAACCTAACTCTGGTCAAACGAAATCGATCCCGCCCTACAGCCCATAGCATGTATTTGTAGTCGATGTCAGGTGCAGAGAAGATATGCCTAAAAGTTGAGAAAGTTACACACCACACATTGGTTGTTGAATGACAAAAAGTCCACCTTGGTTTGTAAAATTTTACAATTATGTCATTCTCTTCATTCAAAGTAATAATATGGTATTGTCTGCCATGATTCAAAGTGTAACTTTCTTCATTATCTGGAAATGTGGCATAAATAAGCAATACATTGTGAAATGGATTAATGAACTATGCACTACCAGAGAAATTTGGAGAATAATTTACAAACTCCCATACTCTGCCAAGCCCTTATCAATAACGTCTATCTTAGGCACAAGGGGGTTGGCATTTGTGAATAATGTGGATGCATTATGCCACCCATCACAATAGGCCACTGTCATTGAGATAGATGTTGGGGTTGTAAACCCATTTAAGAATACAATAACAACCCAGGTGTTTCTGGTGCACCAAATAATTTCAAGTATCAGAATGGGGACGTAAGTGGTTTCACTTCCAGGCTGTCAACTTGCTCAAGATAGATAGACTACAGGAAAGATCGCTTACCTGATATTTTTGAATATACTGGACTTGTGCTTTCAGTGGATGTGAAAGAAGTATCCTTCTTCAAGCCAGGTGACATTCTACCAGAGTATATGGACAAACTGTCATAATGACCACGCTTATTCAAAACGTTCGTAACAACAAGTTGAAATCCTTGACATAATCGTTGGTTTACCAGTTCCAAGAAAATTTCTTTTGTGGTCACAGCATTAGAGGATTGGCTGAAAGGAAGAGTGTAATAGATGTTATGTTCCACAATTCTTACTGGTATAACATTTCTATGTTCTCACTCAAGAAAGTCATCGTTATCTGGGATCAACTTATAAGAAACTTCCACGTATTCCCGAATCAGGCGTTGTTGTGATGGTAAATAGTCATTAGTGATCGGTAGGCAAGCAGGAAATTTTTTCATCTTCCAGTTGACACCTGTACAATGTGCACAATGCCTCGATCACTTGGTCAACTTGGACAAAGATAAAATTGACTTGAGTACACAAACCTGGCGAGTATGGAAATTCCGTGTCCACAAGTGGGTGTAAGATCATTAACACTTTCCCGAAACGACCTCGTCTTGTTAAGCTGTCACTAGAGACTTCACTACTATTGACACTGCCGACGAGACTGTGGGGTGCATGTACCAGATCACTTGCAAATAGGACAATAATAAAAAGGTAAAATAACCAGTCAACCTGTTGATTAAATATAC
This sequence comes from Botrylloides violaceus, assembly GCA_030412335.1. Lineage (NCBI taxonomy): Eukaryota > Metazoa > Chordata > Ascidiacea > Stolidobranchia > Styelidae > Botrylloides > Botrylloides violaceus. The sequence continues at coordinate 449,708 of JASFYC010000825.1, read as the reverse complement.
CGGTACATACCTCTGATCTGGAAGAGGGTCTTTGATAGGTAAGCCTTCCTCTTCACAAATATCCGATGATTCACTCAAGCGGTAACGAAAATTGCCATCAACACTATCCAAACAGCTTGATTCACTGTCCCGGCTAACTGGGTATGTGTGAACCCATCGTCTACGATTCGATGTAATCGGAGCAAGATTTGATGGCGCAACAAATGGGTTGATTAATGATCTTTGTGTTCTTTGTGCCTTCTTTTTTGCTTCATTTGCTTTTGCATTGAAAGAATGAGCACTGCCAACTATCAAATCAGTAGCTTCATTTTCCTGTTGAATTAGGGTCGTCATCAAAATCTTATCAAACATCATTACTTCAAAAATTTACCTTAATTGTAAAATACTTTTCAAGGTTGCTTGCAGGTCCTAACGAACTAGCAGTTAGTGCTCCTTCCATATGCCTTCTTAATGCATTTGGCACACCAAGAGGAGATGAGGCGAAATGGTGATCATCCATAGTCTGAAAAAAGGTTTCAATATCGGTACCGGTAGTAAGAAACGGCAGTAAAGGGTTGTTTGGTTCATCTTGTGACTATCAGACCACTAGTTAAGATAAATCAATCTTCAGCTGTATCAAACCAAATATGTAAAAAGAAGCATTGGCGTACTCCAGCTATGATGTATGAACATCGGGTCAAATATCATCCTTGAAAAATATCAGAAAAACACCCAATAAACCAACCGTATGACCAGGCCCATCACTTATGGTACGTATTCTCGAAGTCCTCCTTCCAAGAGCAGTTTGCCTCGGAGAATCGTGCATAGAAGCATAATTCCTTTTCGAGTGTTGATAATCAGGTAATGTGAAAACCTTTCAAAAATGGCCAAAATTAGGAAGATTTAAAAGGAAGGAATTTCGATTATAACAACCTCATCATCGAATTCATCAAAATTTCTTGCGAGCAAAGTTGGCAAATCAGGTTGCAACGGCTTAGTATCCTTTGAAGGACTTTGGATAGATCTTCCTGGGGAATAGTTTATTTTTTGCAGCTGGAGCTCAGCCCTTGGGATGTGATTGATGCCAACCGTTCCTGAAATCATCACATACCATGAACTAAAATATTTTATTATATTTGTATCTTATCGGTAGCTTACCGTCATCTTGAAATGGGTTTAAAGAGTAGAAACTGTGCTCGATCCAATGAGGAATGTTGAAACTGTGAACTCGCGGTTTTGAAGCAGGTGATCTATCAAAAATTTAGTTTCCAATCAATAACAGTTAGCTACACTTGTTTGTTATGTATTTAATTGCTGATTAATTTAAAATCATCTATACAGCTGTTCAGTTCATAAATACTGTACACCAATGCAGAATTTTTTTTCAAAACTTGATAAAGTCAACAAAACCGAAATTTCTACCTCGTCTTATTATGAAACTTGAATAGTGGTACCGCATGCAATGGTTGCTGACCAAGGCAAACCAAATCACTACCAATTCCATTATCAATCATTCTTTCCTTTGTCAAAACCGTGAGATCGCGATCAACATCAAAAACTCCGACACCTAAACATCAACTTCACATGGATGCCATCAAACACAAAAAATACTCTGCATACCGGGTGTGATGCAAATGACAATTTGTCCAGTCCTGTCAAAATTTCTGTCGATGTAGTGCTTATCAAATACGTTTAACGACATGTTGATTGCCTCGAGAAAGTTTCCTTCTGATGCCGATGAGTTGTAGCTACTTGGACAGCCAGGAATTTTCACAATTGATTTATACTCTAAAAATGTTTTTGTACTTCAGTGAGTGGACTGGAGACGGTCCATGAAAAGTGCTATATATAACAAAACAAATCAGATAGATGCCATGTCAATTTCATAGACCTGCTCAAACCAATAAATCTATTGAATACTTTAAGAGCAAGAGAAGTTACCATGCACGCAACAATATTGTAATTATAGTACTATACTACTAGCCAGCACATATGAAGGATTATTAGATATATACATGATGACGTAAATATAACTATTTCCATTAATTTACATACCACTGAACAATTTTTTGAGCCTGCACAGATAAGGAGTGCAGTCATCACTTCGCTCATGGTGAGCAATACAATAGTAAAAGTCAATGTAGTAAAGACCTCTGTAATCCTTCTGAACAACATATCGGATGTCTTGTGGAAAGTCCTCAATATTTGAGGTTCTGAAGAATGACCTTTGCAAATTTAAAATAAAAAAATATGAAGATTGATTGAATCCAATTGACATGGATACAGCACACTACTCGATAAAATACCAGCGAGGCTATAAGGAATATTTTGATTTTTGCAAACATTGGCCTGCGTCTCGCTTATACTTCAAAGTATATAATTATGGAATCGTTGTGCCTTAGTAAAGAGCAGGACAGAAATTAGCACACCAACCTTGAAAACAACACTAGTGTAAATTCATGATAGCATTTGTCTTTCCATTTCAGAAAAAGCTCCTGCAACATAATTTATCATGGCTGCTGGATAATCTTCATGCAGGGAAAATATGTCATACCTTTAGAAATCCATTAACGGCCTTCTCAAATTGAAGCTGACCATATTTATCGAATTCCCACATTTCTTTACTCATTTGAACGAATATATACACTAAAGCCGTAGCCGACCGCAGTACGATACGCGTACTGTCTGTAACCAAACCACACTTGACGATATTGCCATTAATCCACAGTTCATTAACCTATAAGTAAAAAGGATAATGAAACAAAAAGCCATACGACAATAATACAGAAATGTAGGTAAATTTTACTTGCGCGCGAATGTCACAAAACTCAATCTTTTCCTCCACGCAAGTGCACGAGCCAACCAGGTGACGCTTTAGACGCCACATGTCACTTCTGCTAACATATTGATCTTTAAACAGAACTTCAACCATATCCAAACTGATGTCCTAAAAGGATTCATAATTGTGGATTTTAATTTTTACTGATCCTCCAAAGTTGGGTAGGGTAGATCACCTCTGGATCAACCTTGACAACATAAACACTTTGAAAAGCGTGAAGATTAAATCTACTTGCAGTTCCTTGCTCAATGCTAACGGCATTTTTTTGCAATTCACCTTCTTTCTTCAAAGATTTGACCTGAATACCCCAAGATAAAATAACGTGGTTTTAGAATATATTGGTCGTTCCGGAAGAGCTGTAATACAGTAGATCCATGCCTTGATTACTAAATGATTGTCCATATCATCGTCGGCACTAGTAATTCTGACAACATCATCTTTCCTGACATCTGGAAAATCTTTTGCATTCAGGAGTAATGTCTCCTCTGGAAAGTAAGTTCTATTTTAAACTTCATAAAGTAGTGTGAATGTTGGTTATTTAGCATATCAAGTAGAAGATGTGTTGACGAAGTTGATCGAACGGGTGCAACACTACATTCATACAAAATCAACAATATTTCGAGCTCTGCGCCAGGACCAACGAAATGGCATCAAATCCCTTGATGTCCCTGTGTTAAGCCTGTTTTGATAGATGTATAGAACAATACCAACACGCGAAAAGCAAAGCGGCTCCTCCCCCATGCAGTTTATCGTCTCACAATCAACACAACCTCCACACAACTAGGCTACACCTCTAATCAAACCATTATTATGGAAAGTATTTGCCGGTATGTTGTCAGCGTACGTGCGGAAATAAGGCGTCTTTTCTAGCACCACAGCTATAGTACAAGAGTATATTGCAACGTTGCCTATTCTTTTACTTACCACTGAAATTGGATGGATGAACTTTCAAAGTAAATTTCTTCATGTTTATAATTAGAAATCCTAAATGCAGCAAAATGTCTAGTTCGCGTCGCAACACTACTTCACTAGTTGAGACGGCGTAGGTTACCTGACTAGCGACCCAGCATTTTCATCCGCGGACTGCGGCCGATCAAAACAATCGGCGTACCGCGTCTAACACGCACGTACGCAATCATCCTTGCAATGCGGCATTTAAATGTGCGGTGAACAGTTACGGAGGTGTGCGGCTGATGACTAGCTTTTATATATCATTGGACTAGCTCGTGCATAAGTGAATATCCGCCTGCCTTTTCTTATCTCCCTTTGATGCTGGCGCACTAATCATCCCGTCTCTCATAGCGCAGAACGTTACGTCAAGTTCATTCGAGCGATATATAGCCTTTACTGTATTGTGCCCGACGATGGCAAGCCAGCGCTACTACTACATATTTGGTCTAGAGCACTAGCTAGGCCTACTTACTAACTTCTCAAACACCGCCGAGTATCCCAAGTTACACTCGGATATTTTTGAATGGCGCACACAGACACGGTAACATAGACAGGACAATATAAATACACACAATGCACGGATACATTCTACCACAGGTATTTCCTTTAAAAAGGAGGTGAGAATAATAGTAAAATATATAGCCTACCCAATAAACTTTCCGAGTATAGTTTAGCTAGACACGCAACAGCAAAGATAAAGATATGCATAAGTCATATTGTGACCAACGATTCAAAGACATGCATGGGAAAGGTAGCGAAAGCAACAAATGACACAAACCAAACAAATATGACACAAACCAACACCGGTAGCCTAATTCATAACATATCAAACAAATCATATTTTGCTGAAGCGCTGCCAGCTACTAAGCATAATTGCTTGACGGGTGGCATGTGAGCCTACGTTGCAATCTGACAATGCAGTGGTCAATTATCCAATAGAATTCGTTCACATTGCTAGGTAGGGTATCAAAAAGTTATTGCGCCAAAATGCACCTCGAATTGTTAAAGAATTCCAACAAAATAACCACTTGACTCTTCAAGTCTTGCCTGCTAATGTTTGGGCCGACGGTTGGGCCACGGCAATTAGTAAAAATCAGCAATATCCTTGGATTTTATCTGAAAGAAACATTGGCAGGCATTGTACCAAATTTTAGCATCTGAATATTGTTCCCCTGCATGACCAAAATATTGTCATTTAGTGATGCGAGCAATAGTAGCAGCAGAGCTTTTATGTTCTAGTAAATTGTCACACGAGAATAAAGGGGTTGGGTTCGGATACTGCTTTAGCAACCTATGTGATTTGACATCATAGTATCGGCGGCAGAAAAACACAAGAGAAATATCAATATCAGTGGGAATATTGCGACATCGTTTGACTTTTAAGGCAGGGACCATTTTCCGACCATCATGAATTCCAATGTAGTCTCCGAATAATAATCGTTCCTTTGCGCGATATCTAGGATGAAAAGAGAGAATAAATTTCGGTATATAGTAGGAAAAATAGTGGAGCCGATGGCGGACGATTCAAATAGTAATAAATATAATAAGTCACCACAGATTTAACGTCCAGTCCAGTTTATTGGTATATAGTAGGCTACACCCAATTTCTTATATTAATCTCATGCCTACAGAGATGGCAAATTGATGGGAATGCTTGATGGACTCGGAAAGTTGTAATAAGTACTACTTGATAAGATCTCCAAAATCTATTAATATTACATATAGGGTAGGGTATTATATTTAAGTATGCAGTCACATTTTAGACCAAGAAGGATTTATGTTATGTCATACCTGCAATATTCGTTGTACGTTAACACAAAGCACTTTTCCTCAACGCAAGCAACACTTATTTCATCCAAGTGCCTTGAAGCAAACAATTCATGACTATTATAGTTTTGGACATCGACTTTCGGATCTTCCGTGTGTTCCGGTCTAAATAGGAAGGCAAGGCAGGTTATACCAATACGAAAGCCCAAATAAAATTTAGATAACTAAGCAAGGTAGGTTCAAATTGAAAACCACAATTTTGCAGGTGATAGGCGAACAAGAAAAGTTTTTAGCACCGGTACATTTGATAGGACCTAATGCTCAGGCTTGTGAGGTTCCAGGCTCCAGTCCGGACCGACACAACAGGCCTGGCTAGATCGTGCATCTGTTTTATACTATTGACACAATGTAATTTTAAGCAGAGAATGGCTTGCAGCAGATCATATCACAACTAAACGCTTTTCCTAAACGAATAGTCTAGCCCAAGCAATATACCAATAAATAACATACTTTAGATATAAAAAACAAAGCATTGATCCTGTTACTTACCTATAATACCACAGCAGACTTATCATCATGCTTCCGGATGTTTCCTCCCACAGAGCAGCAATTTTTGCTATGTATGGTTGTTCACCCACATGTGCCCGCATAGCAACGCAGTCTCTTACCATAACAACTTCGTCAGGATCTGATTTGGAATCCACACTTTTTCTTCTCATGCTCGGATAACAGCGTCTCATGACCGGCCGGCCATATTTCTGTAATAAAACAATGGAGAGGTGTGACGATTGAGTATAAATGACATGAAGAATAGGAAATGGCGTAATCAGGATAAAAATTCACGGCTTCTGAATACATTGATGTTTAGAGGCTGTGGAGCTAGGAGGTACTTGTAGCTTGTATTGTTATATATTGCGATTTCAAATAGTACGCTAATTGGTGTAATTCATATGTAATTTCTCATGTAAACCATAATTGTAATAAGGTAACTTTAGATTCTGATTCATGTAATAAGACTCGAAGACAGTGAAATCCGTCTAAGCTTTTAACAAATTTGAACCCAACTTGACAACTTTTACATTTAAATATAGCTCCCTACACACCAGTCACGTGCTGAGGCATGTCACGTGATATTGCTATGATTAAGTTTTGTAAAGTCATGTAGGCCTACATCTCTATTTATTTGCCTATCCTATACCAACCTAACCTATGCTACACGCCTAAACTACATTTCCACACCCATGGGCAACAAATGCTGGAATTGGCTAGGCATGAAAATACACAGTATATGTAATCCAATGCTTATTTTCTTCCAATAGGCCTATGCAAAATACATTACCGTATGTCACTCATCGAGTCATACTGCCTTAATAATAAGGAGTAGGCGACATCTTAGCATAAACATATTTTATAACTACTTACCACACTGTAAACCATTGCATTATATGCATTTCCTTCCCAGTTCCATGAGTTGTTGTCCTTGGCAGATTGTGAAACCTCCCGGTCAGCCCCCTGGGCAGCTTTGGTCCGTAAATTGATAGATCTTCGTCTAGATCGACTTCGGCATGAGCTCGCAGTCTCTGATTCAGAAGAATATGAAGACTCTAAACAAAATTTGAGCAAAATCTGATCAAAACTGTCGAAGTTACAGTGCAATGTGTTGCAAATTAACTGGAAAAGGAGTACACTATGCCGTATTTTGCAAATTCCAGAATTACTAGACAGCAGTATGCGTCCGATTGGATGAGCAAGGTAGCCTAGCACATAAGTATTGCCCACTCAAACAATGAGACAAGGCAGGCAAGAGCTGCCAGTAGCAAGCATTTCTGAAAATGAAAAGAGGCACTGGCAGCCCAAAATCACTTATTGGCCTACAATGAACAATAAACAACCAAGCATGATTCTACTTTTACAAAAATAGATGTGCTTCAAGAGCTGATAGTGCTATAATTTTATGTTATTTTGATATGGATCTAGTGAAAGCAACGAATGTTCAAAATCAAACCTGATGATGGAGAATACGCCGCCTCAAATCTGTCACCTCGTACCCTTGACATCATCTTTTGCTGTAAACTCTCCGAAATCTTGTTGAGAATCAATCCCTTTGATTTTTCTTTATGCTGAATATGCAATCCAATCATAGCCGAAGAGACTTGTTCTTTGGCATTGAGATGAATAGACGTCTTATAACTAGGAATGGTACTTTCCCCAAGCTTAAGATTCAGTGGTTCTGTTTGAGAATCGCTATTTCTCGGAACAATACATGAACTTTGAGAATAACCAGTGGAAGAATTGCACTCAATGAACTTGTTGCCATGAGGTATATGCTGTGGTAGGTCATTGGAATGACGTCGAAATAGGGATCGTACATTCATGACTGGGCTGGAGGACGTTCCAAAACAATTGACAAGCTTTAAATTCATCGAAGTAGGAAGTGCAAGGACAGGAACTGAAGTGAGTGTGACATCATTGACTGAAACAGGAAGTAATAAAACATGTGAATTATCCAAAGCAATCGAAAGATTTGAAGAAGGCCAGTCAGTTGAGTCCATACTTTTCTTTACAGGGATTACTGATGCAGTAGGTTTCGTCTTTTGTGACCCTCCGCTAGGGTCAACTGATGGCTTTCTATCAGTGGCAATTGTGGAACGCCTCTTGGCAGTTTTCACTTTCCCCGTCTTCTTAGTTGTGTCAGATTTTTCAGCATGTGCATCCTTTTTCCTCTTTTTGTTGCTAGACTTGCTAGTACTTGCAGTTGAATTTTTCGCAGTCTCTTTGGATTTATGCCCATAAGATCTAGAAGTGCTTGCATCATCCATTTGAATAGTCCATAACGCCTCAGCAGTTAAGCTTGCAGCGCGTCGTTTTCTCGTTGATTGCATTGTTTACAGGCCGAAACAAAATTTTCTTTCTGCAAGTAACTCTTAACTAACACCTGTTAGAGAATAATCGTGTCATTAGCCAACGGTAAGAGGGAAATACACAATACCGATAGATAATAAATATCCTACCATAGTAGGCTACGCATTAATTCTGGCCAACAACGTAGCACAACGTTTAACAAAATGTGAATATATGAATCAACAATATCAGTCCAGTTGGACAAATTCCAGCTATTTTGCTTGGTCAGCTCATCTCAAGATGTTTTTCCGAGACTTGTCCAGGATGCGAAGATCCTGGTTCCAGCAAGTCATGCATATCATGAGCAGCCCACCGGCTCTTCTGCTGCAGGGTACAGGGTAATAACTCAGCCTTTGTGAGTATTTTTGAATTTTATAATAATGAAAAGGCTGTGTACACGAAGTGCGTGACCCTTCGATTTTTAACAGCATGTTTTTAGGTTTAGGTCATAGCTTATGGTGCCAATAGGTGGTACTCAAAGGCAGAATATGAAATCACAGGGTCACCATTGACTTAGCTATGGCATCATTTGCTCCGCGTTAGACTATTATCCCACTACTAACCAGGTACTCAAAGTATCGTTAATATCAAGACGTTAGTATCGTTTACGGAATTTGGTCTCATCTGATTCTGTGACCGCATCATACCAAAGATGTTAGAAATCATATCTGTAGCATAGTGTCCTCGCAACATTAGACAGTCAGAATGTTGAGGAGCAGAGGGGCGCTTCAATTTTGATATAGCATTACTGAACTGCGGTTCAGCTACCGGCTACAAAACTTTTACTGATTGATAAGGTTATGGCAGAAGCCTGAAGGGTGAGATGGTATGGTAGCGGCGGATGAAGCGATCGGAGCCATCAGGAGTTCTGGCTATGCTAGATCATAGGCTGATTGTGATTTCAACGTTGCCTATTTGATCATCTACAGCAATCCCTGTTCTTCCGACGCCGTTCTACCCCAGCGCGCAGTGTTACCCGCTTATGATGTTACCTATATTTCAAACCTTTCTTGTTACTTTCAGTATGAAAAACCCTGACTATAACCTTATGTAGATCTAACGCAAGGGCTTTTACAGAAAGATTTATCCGTCACGATCTCACCGATTGCGCGTGCGGTACACAATCTAAAAACGAAACAAAAGAAACAGGAAGAGAAACCCGCCAGCTCTAACTGATTTCGCCAGGTTGGTGGGGAAAACCCACATTGGAGTTCACCGAAGAGTGAAGGCCGAAAGGCATGAGAACCATGGCACTGGAGTAACTGCCGATTCCTGTCTATTCTCGAAGTTTTGGGCGCAAGAGTCTTCAGAAAATAATCTTTGGTTTATATTAATCTGTATCATTCAGAGGTAGCCTACGCGATCATTCACGAGAGCATCAGTGAAGTGAAGACGGCACTTCTGCTTGCAGCCTGAGGTCACGCGCCGACGCCATGCTGCCATCTCTTTAACGCCTGAACATCGAAAGCCCTATATGCGAAAGCCCAGTTTCTAGTCGCTAGAACGAAGACTCGAAGTTCCGTACGAGCGACCAACCATAAGATCGATAAGGAAAGCTTATGAAGTACCTGCAATATTTAAACTTCAACCTCGGAACGGAAAATAGCGTAGCGACCACTCGGGAAAATCCAGCCGCGAAGCATGGGGTCTTATTTATTCCGGGAAGTAAATCCCAAGATATCACGCGGATCGAGCATCGGATTCGTGAGCTCGAATAATGAGCTAGAGAACGGTAAAACGGCCTAGAAACATTGCCTATTTAATGTCAAATTCAAATAGAGCATCCATGTGAAACTTTTGCCGTGGTCGACTGCAAGATACTCTTCAGAACATATTTTGTTCACATTCGCGATTGGTTAGGGTGTCAAACCAACAGAACAGAACCCTCGTGTCAGTCTTCTTCGTCGGAGTCCAAGTCACGATTAGTACCAGCCAATTCATCAGTAGACGCAATTCTGCCCAAGAATCGCAGTTGGAGGATTTTGAGTTGGCCATCTTGATCCATCCTGACAATTCCATCCTTGTCATCAATACTGATCAACTTGCCAGTCATTTCTCTGTCCTCTCCAAAAATAACCTTGACCTATTACGTAAAGTTAAGAACAAACATAAGCATTGAGCACATTATGTCTGAATGCCATTCCAGAGACAGACGTTACTGGAATTGCGTCAAACGCAATAACGGAAATGCAGTAGGCCATCAAAGTAAAGAGCCATCTCTCCGCAGTATCCTCAATTCGCTGGCCATCCGGCAAGGAAGCTACGGATACCATTCTAACATCATTGATTTGACAGGGGCTCATGATTTGAAGAGGGAACCTACCATTACACCACAAAGTCGAGATATAACGCCATATAATTTACACTCTACTTTTGGTACCAGATGCACTGTATTATTAGACTCACCTTGTCATTCTTTCCTGGGATAACAGGCTCTAAATTACCGCCAGCAACACTTACAGTCCTATCCATTTCAGGTATATAAACATTACACATACCCCCCTGAAAAAGGCAAAAATGTAGGATTAAATACAGCCACTAGATTTAAAAGTATAATCATTGAGCTTACCGTCATTGTCCTTATTACGCCTTGCTTTCCAACCAGCAACGGATCGTCATGGCTATCCTTGATCACAACGACTATGTCTACAGTCTGCCATTCTGTATTTATTGGATGGTCAAGGACCGATCCGACCGATCCAGGAGTAGAATATCCACCCCCTGGAGTAAGAGGGCTCGTGTAGTCCGCTGGGCTTGGCGTAGGATGATAACCGAGCGGTGAAGGTGTTGCCTGTGGTAGTACCAAAAATACTCAGTGATAATTCTCAGTTACTAATGCTATGACAGAATCATACCTGAAAGTTAGACGGAGAAGGTTGGAAACTGCTACTTCCAGGAGAGGGCTGATACCTTTGCAGCGATGGTGATGGCGAAGAATTAAATGAGCCTGGACTAGGAGTAGGCTGATATCCAGATCCCGGTGTAGGGGCAGCTGAAACAAAGCACTAGTCATTCAACTTTGAATGAAAGAATATGTACCTACCACCTACCATAAGAACTTTGCGGTGACGGTGATGGAACACCATACGGAGAATACGTCCTGTCGGTGGCATAACTTCCAGGGGTTTGTGGGTTCGCATAAGGAGTTTGTGGAGATGGTGAATCAGCAACATACCCAGGAGTTTGAGGGTTTGGAGTGGCACCACCAAATGGGGCAGGCGATGACTCGTAATCGTATTCATAATCAGTTCGTGCGGGAGTATTAGCATTAGTGGGATCCCACGCGCTACCAGCCCCTCGAGGAGTTCGGCTTCCGTCATGTTGCGGGGTTTGAGATCCATAATGAGGTGTGCGGCTCCCTGAAACATTTACAGTATGTCAGCAAAAAGTAATCAATCAAAGTTTAAGAACCTGCGATTAAGCGATACTTACCGTCATGCACAGGAGTTTGCGAGCCATACATTGGTGTTCTTGAGCCACTGGCCCCATACATCGGCGTTTGCGAACCGTACATAGGTGTCCTACCATAAGCGGTGGATCGACCACCAGCAGCACCTCTCTTGTCCCTGAAACGGAATGAGTATTGTGATAATATAATATACGGCAAAATTTTCACAAAGCGCATACATTGTAGAAAGTCGACTTCTGTCGACAGATATTGTTTGGCAGCTTGAATGAAGTTCAATCCTGGCAGTCGAGTCAGTTGCGTCTTTCACAACACCGATATGTCCTTTGTAAGGACCCTGTTTTACACGAACAGTCTGCCCTGTAAAATTCAAACATTGCAGATTAAACTACACATACGAAATGACAAAATAATCTCACTAACCGATTATGCTTGCGTCTCTCCGATCCTTTCCTCGTCCACGACCACCGCCACCACCACCACCCCCACCACCACCAAAATTCCCGCCACCCCAGAATCATTGCGTGCTGGACTGGAAATTCTTGGACTTTGAGGTGCAAAGACGCCGATACCAACTGCATTAGGCTGAAAACACAAAACACATTACAGTCATTGATGGATGGAGAAATGTCGTTGCGATATTTACTCGTGAGCCTCCAGCAAGAACACATTGCCTTGTTTTTACCACAAACATTCCTCCATTTTCGATCAACTTCCTTGACATTAGAAATGCATGACCACGATACAAATGCTTTACTTCACCTTCTCTACCCTAAAAACAGAATTGTGTCAAAAAGCAATGCCTACAAAAACAATGGGTAGGAGCCCATAATAATAGAAGATGATACTGGTGGTACCACATATTTCATTGGGAATGCCATCGGAAGACTATGGTAGTTTTCTGGGCATTTGTTTAATCATTCAGACTCAACTGATCTCTAGGGTCATTTGACTCACCGAATGTGATCCGTCAATCACTTTTACTATGTCTTTCACTTGTATGCTGTTCTGCTCTGCATCAAGAGCCATTGCATTCCTTGTATCCCGTCTTCTAGTCACCGACTGATGCTTCATTTGTTTCAGCTTACCATGCATTGTTAAAACTTGAAAATTTTCTCTTTCCAAACGCACGATTACTCCCACAGTTTGGTTACTAAAGCAATCGGCGTTATAGATTGTGATGAATATAAAATTGACTGCAAGAAATTACATACTCAACCATGATTAGATCTCCGAATTGAAATTTCCCAATCGAATCAACACCAGAGCTAACGTCGGAGCATAATTGCAAATCTCTTGGAAGAACTTTAAGCTCATGCATCGTCAGGTCAGAGAACAGAACCACCATTCGTTCTTCCACTCTAACAATAAGACCAGTGTCGTTTTCATATCGACCAGATATCACCTTCACGTGATCTCCCATTTGAAAATGCTTCCTCAGTTCATGCACAGGAAATTCCAATGGATCCTGCAAAACAAAACGATCTTGCAATCTGTAAAACTTGTCGGAAAGTACACAACTTACGTTCAGATCATCATGCTTAGGCATCATTGTGACTTTGTTGCCTTTGACAGTGAGTACACGACCTTGCAAATTTATCAGCTCTCCTTCGCAAACTTCTACGTTATCACCAGGAGCAAAACTGTGTTCTCCTTCAGATTTGCTGGCATTTTCGGCAACGACTGCAATATCAATGTGATATCAGTAAAGCAAGATATTTAGGTTCCGCTCACATTTCTTACATTCTATGTCAACACCGTCTGGTTGTTCTTCAAATTTTTCCAATTCTGACAAAGTAGGTTTAACACCGTCGACAGTCTATGAAACACGATATGATATCATTCCCTGTTCCTTCATTTCCACCCAACAAATATTTCAATTTTAAAACGAGGAGAGAATTCATGTTACTCTTGGGCAATCAATCACAGAAAGTTGGCGAAAGGACAAGGGAATGAGAGGATACTGCCTACCGGTATACAACTTCATTAGCTCGCCAAGTGTACAACGTACAAAAATTTACTTACGATCGCTGATAAGGAGAAATTTTTGTATAAAAACCCCTTTCGACTGTATCTATTGCCTTCAAAATTTAAAAAATCTGCATCCGTAGTAACATCTCCACCGATTGCCCTGAATACATAAAAGTCCGTCGACTCAATAATGCAGTACTATGATTAGCAAACACGAAACATCTTACCGAATAGCATCAACATCAAACAATTTTTGGGGAGGCTTCTTGTAAAGCTTTCGCTTATCCTTGTTTTCTAAATCACGGTACACTCCCCGTAGCCTTGTGTAGTCAATGCGAGGTATCAACTTAAGCGATACCTGATTTTGACTAGGTTCAACGTAATCAACCTTGAAGAAACAATGTCCAGCGTCAAGACTCAAGAACCAGTCTATATTGCAACCAAAAATAGCATCAGAAAACATACCTGAGCAAGATCATCTCGGTAAATCCCCTTTTTCAGCCGAACCCACATTTTCGATTTTAGATTCGTGACTTCTTTCAGAACCTTCATGACATCAGGCATTTCTTTTGTAGGTACCATTTGTTGATTCCAGTAGCCAAGGCGAAGGTTTCCGATTCCTTCAATCGCCTGCTTTACGTGTGTCTGCTTGAATGCCTCAACATAAATGTAACCTGGACAATGTGTAGTGATGTTTAATGTAGGCTGTGGTTCTATTACCCTTACATGTCTCTGAGATTAGTCAGATAAGAAATATATAGAATAAATCAAACCTTTCAGTCCTTCAGGGGAAACAACAGACTTTATCTGCAGAGGAGTGTCACCATATTGCATGGCTACAAATTTGCGCATCAGCTGCAAAACGGTAGCTTTTTCTTCCCCAATCTTGCACTTTACAGTCCATAGATTCGGATCCTTTACATCTGGTAGCAGTTGCTGTTGACTAATTTCATCAGGCACCTCATATTCCCCTCCATAGCTGATAAACAAAGAGTAATAATGTATTTGACATCTCAGACCACGTGAAACTGCTAGAAGAAGAATACAATTACTTTACTGTCAACTTACCCTCGTTTTCTACTTGTGGGTTCACTTGCATATTTTCTCATATAGTACTGTCCCAATTCTTCAGCTCCTTCATTACTGTAACGAAACACAAAGAATTGAGTAATGCTTCTCACAAAATTGTATGCTTTACAGTTGCAATTTGTATAACTTGTGACAAGTGTTTGTGCTGGCCGCTGGAAATAGAATTTCCGGTGAGAGATGGCTAGTATACCAAGTAATTGATAAATCTTTGACAGTACACTTCAGAAAAATCATGGAACTTCATCTAGTTTACAAATATGTACTGAATGTGGATGGACATAGCGTATGAGCTGAGGCTGAGCAAGTGAGCATACATCTAAAACATCCTTGCAACCAAAAAAATTCAATTTCTACACCACCTGAACATGTTATGAATTCTTCTTGCCCCTGACACCTCATCGTCCAATGTACCTTGCATATGTTCTGCATTGGAAGCTGAAAATTATATCAACACGGTTAAAACGGCCACTGTATATAATGTGAAGGAAATGTGTTAGGCAAAATTAGAAGGATTAAAGAAAGAGAGTGGAATTAGTCAAAATAAGTTGAGATTTTCACACCATCGGCAAATTTGAGGCACGTTTCATAGCTTGTAAAGAGCCTTCTTGATCAAATATTTTGCCATTAACGCTATTTTAAGGAACTACAATTACTATTTTATTCATTAAATCATTGAAGCTACTGTATTAGCAAGCATTTCATTGCATTGCATTGATACCTCATACACAATTATATTCTACAACAGCTGACAAGACAATGTTGCATGATGTACACAAGAGTGAAGGGCAGGCGAACTCAAACACATGCGGGGAGCAAATCGCGTCTATAGGAATTTGACTTCTCAAATTTTGCAGATACGATGCCAGCAATAGCATTTATTCCAAGATTTTTACATAGGCCTACCCAGTTTGGCATCACCACAACAAATTGAAAGTATTCGTTTGCAGTCCCATACAATTGACCCAAGTCAAGATGTGGCCAGCAAAAGCTTGCATCCAACTAATTCGATTTAGAACTAACGGTATCCCAATTACCGCAACCAAGTGACGGATTGTTCGAAAGCATACGTGCATTGCGATTCATGCGACAAAACCAGAACCAATTACTTGACGACATTTCTAGCACCAAGATAAAATAGAATGCTAGGGATACCAAATTAAGAAGAGAGAAAGAGAACCAGAAATATTTCATTGCATGAGATGGCTAAAGAAAATAGCATGCTACTCCGCACACCATTAAAGCACTACGAGCACTGCAAGCATTGCCTGTGGATTAGCGTTAAACAAGCCATGATTACATGAATAAGATTACCTTCTTGCTCTTCATCTAAAAAGTAAAAACAAATTTCTGAAAATCACATCAACGGACAATAGGCTGCCCGTTAAATAGACAGAGCAAGACCTACCCAAAATTAATAAATTCAATATCATAAACTGTACCAAATTTACCTCTGTCTAAGATATCTTCTGCCCCATCTTCCCATTCATCTTCATCGTCCTCGCCTTCATCCACATCTGAGGAAAACCAGGATTATTAGGCCTATTATATCAATAATAAAAACCTTGAAATACGCACCGGCCTCATCAATGATGAAACCACCATGTCTCGGCTTTTTCCTTGGACGTTCTTCATCATAGTCGTCTTCCTCTTCTTCCTCCTCGTCGACGACTCTTCTTTTACCAGTTTTTCCATTATCTAAGCTCTCAGCATCATCACTGCCTGCTTCCGAGTTTTCATCGTTATCCTGCCAATAAATATAGACAACCCCCATGTCATTTATTCAGCCGGCCAATTAGTGCCAAAGTGGTTTCGGGTTAGTGTTAGACTATCCGTGACTTCCTACCGGTCTGGAAGTCAATTGATGGTAGACTAGGTAGATGAGTTACGGATAACGTTAGGGCTGAAGCCATCGTTTTCCCAGATATGAGATGATAGGCTATTGCGTGGAGAAAGCTAGGAAGGAGGGGGCTAAACAACCTAGAGTTCTGAGGACCCTCTATCATCGGTTGTATAAAATTTAGGCATTGCACATCATCCCGTCGTGCCATCATATCTACTGGCTAATCACATAATTTAGGTTTGCATGTTTTCCGATTTCCCAGCCGAGAGATCTATTTTAGTGATGTCACACACTCTGTAATCCCAGTATTTTGGGGATACCCAAGCTTGTATCAGCATCTCATCGCCGAGCAATAGTATAACCAAGAACATAAGATTTTGGGAATTTGGGAGGCAGTGGCTTATATTTTGCAATCAGGAGCGCAGTAATTTCATTTCTGCACCATAAAAATATAGTGGTCGAATCAGTCACACACTTAACAACGAACCAGTACATATACATATATGCCGCCTAATTAAATCACCCCTGCTTCTTCAGCTTCACTGTCATTGAATGGATTTTTTGCAGAGGTCTCATCGTAATCTTCATCATCCGAAAATTCACTGGCGCTGTCTCCGCTATCACTCATTATTAACTTGTGAGATTTTGCGATCAGATAATAATAAAGTAGACTGAAAGTGAAAGTTCTATCTCACTCAAATGAATATCGGAAGAAAATATATACACATTCAATTAAATGCAGTCTGGCGATGATCCATGGCAATATATGTATAGTTAGTACATTCTACTATTTAACCGTCAAAAATTTCCTGTTCGTTCCGTGCATGCACATTACCATTAGAGCATTAGAGAATGTGCATGATAACTGAAAGTCTATAAATAACATTCCCCCTGACCTCTTACACTGGTCTTCTCTCTTTTGAGTTGGTTGCCCGCTGAGGCTAAGCTGCGGCATGCCATACACACGCGGCACCAGCATATTACCACGCCACTTCATAATGACAAAATAGAAATATTTCCCCCAAAACACTGCCACAAAGAACTCCGTTGCCCAGAAAGCCCTACCGCAATCGCACACTCAGTTACTCACCCACCTCCTAGCCGAGTGGCTGCGCTGTTAGCACTGGATCGTGCCACGCTTGACCTACCATGTCATGCATCACTGAGCTAAGCACTCTCTTTCTCCCTCTACGGTTGTCTTTACGAAATCGCTCATAAAGAGGCTTAGAGATCTTAAATATTACCATTGCAATATTGCGGAAAGATATGTCATAGGCCTACATATTTACCAAGTTGTCAGTTGTACAACCAACCAGTTTCGTCGTGTTTCTAAGGAAGATAAAACATTGCACCTGGCCTAAAACTGAAGATGCAGTAGCCTAATTCGAAGCGGGCAGCTTTTTGCCAAGTGTGTTGTGCCTGGCTGTCAGCAATTTCATACGTTACATTTCATTTAGCAAACAAACTCATTTACATAACTATGAACGCCATACGCCCACGTACGTCGCGTTAGATTGACTTGATCCCATGTGTGTTGGAGTTGTCTATTGGCCTACTTACTTATACATAGCCTTTATAGTAATATCAGAGCGTCATTTTTTGGCCGTAGGGCTATATCCCCGAAAGGCGCGGCGTCCGACATCTCATATGGCTGCCCGGGCCGATTATATCGATAAACCATTAATACCGGCCTCGATAGTCGACGGTGGCCGATGCATGATATCGACTTCCTTGGCTGATGAATAATGTGCCTGGAACTGAGTAGGCTACTAGAACATTGCTGAAGACCTTTCACAAACTAACGCCATCGGTCCCGATCTAGTGCCGCGTTCATCTCGGCAACCACACAACCCCTTCCTTTTCAAACCGGCGACGTATGCAGGCTCATCCGGACCAAGTACGTAGGCTACTTACGTCTTGAAATCCGTTACCAGTCAACGTACCGCTCACACGTCCTGCCTATATAGCCTACACTGTTCACTGGACAGGACGCAATAAATATCACTTCAGAAGTGTAGCCTGAGATACAAGTAAAGCATTAACTATCAACAAACCCAAATAGACATGGCACATGATGTGTTGAAAATAGAAATCCGAAGCTATTAAGCCTACACAACGAATACAATATTGCGGAACGGCGTGACTAGCATTGATACTCACCGGTATATGCTGAGCAGTTGGAAAGACTAACATACACAAGTTTTGAAAAGATATTGCCACAATAGAGATGTATAACAATAACCATTGCAATACTGCGGAAAGATATGTCATAGGCCTACATATTTACCAAGTTGTCAGTTGTACAGCCAACCAGTTTCATCGTGTTTCTAAGGAAGAGGATACATTGCACCTACCCTAAAACTGAAGAAGCAGTACTTCGAAGGTTCGAAGTTGGCAGCTTTGTGCCAAGTGTGTTGTGCTTGGCCGTCAGCAATTTCATACGGTACATTTCATTTAGCAAACAAACTCATTTACATGACTATGAACGCCATACGCGCACGTACGTCGCGTAAGTAATTTACAGATTGACTTGATCCCAAGTGTGTCGGAGGGGAAATGGACAAAGGACTAAAAGCACATAAAAATTCAGCAATAGTAAAAAATTAAGTTGAAAACCAAGTACAGGAGTACTTTGCATAACATTGTTTGTCAGCTGCTGTGGACATTCTCATCATCATACAGCTTGATGGTGCATCTGAGATCTGACATTTTGTCGTGGACGGATGTCTTGGCAGTAACGATTTTGTAATCGCTGGATCGTTACTCAAAGGTGAGTTCCTGTAGCTCGCATCGGGGGTGATAATCCAAACGCCAGAGCCTGCAGCATGTCGCTAGTATGGTTGATATCGATATCCACGAAGTGTTGCCAGTGCAGTCTGCTAAGACACATAAGGTTAAACAATCGATTTGGTTGCCGAGTGAAAAATACGGGCCTCAAAGGAGATGCGGAGTCTCAAATTTCCCCCAAGAGAATGGATTTATCAGTGGCCTCTCACCTGCACCAGATTATTATGAATGCCCGAGGGAAATTTGTCATCATAACAAATTTCCAAACAGCTAATAATATGATTTGCAAAATTACAACGGTGGAGAAAAGAAAATCCCACGTTCCATAGCAAATTGAGCAGAGTAGGCTACTGCGCGTAAGGAGGGAAATCCACACACGCTTCATCCCGATGCAAAATTCGGTCATGAGTCTGCGAGGCACATCAGGCGAAGATCTATTGCCTGTGAACAGGGACGCAGCCATAGGGGGTTCCGGGGGTCTGTCACAAGTGCTGCAGCATCAGGATAAAAGGCGTCTGGTCCTGTCCTGGTCAATCGAGTTCGTCGCCGTGGAAGAAAGCAAGTATAACGGCATTCCGTCAGCGCTTCGTGCAACACGAACGGAATATGTTAACTCCGCCAGATGCGCCGCGAAAAAGGTCTGGGATCTGGCGTCTGGCCTTTTTTAAAACAAGTAAATGGGCTATCGAGGATCTCTATAATACCTCGGTGGCCAGTCTTGGCAGCGCACATTGACGAAACAGCAGAAAACACCTGAAGTGATCACATTCGGTGGGAGATAGCGCACACGAATAGCGTCGATTTACCATAGGCACGTGGTTCAACGTAGGCACAAGTGTTCCCGCGAGCACTATGTTCCCCATGAGCTCAGTAAAATCACTCGGTGAAAAACCGATGTTCACGAAAATTGTTTATTTTTTAATTGTGACGTCATAGTGTCACGACAGGCGTTGGAACACACCCTTTTTCGAGGCTGGCTGCGTCCTGACCTGCGTAAAACTACGTGTACAGTACACCAGTGGTCAATTATGGCTACGTCGGTGTGTACTGAATAAAACATGCTGGCATGCAGTGTCCTGTACAACCCTGTTTTTTTTTTTTACATAAACACGTGATCGGATGGAACGCATATCAAGATGACGTAATTAAGCTTATCCACTTGTTGCTGTCTCTCAGTATTAGTTTACAGTCTTGCCTTTAACTACTAACTATTGGAAGGTCAAAACCAATCATCTTGCAAAACATCTTCATGCAAATGAATGAATGAGAAACTCTCCCGTGATAACAATGATTACTTCAACTAGCTTTGCAGCAAAATCATTGCTTGCTTATACAAGGTTTGGGATAAAAAATGAAGTGTAAATGGACTGACAGACGAAGTAAGCTATATACGTCAAAAGCGTTAGAAACAACAGTCAGCGTCAATCAGTTAAGCATCAAACATGTCGATATCCATAGCACAATTTAAAATAATTGGCCTCCCTTTTACACGATAAATGCAATCGATGCACGATCCGGTTAGTGCTAAGTAACCGATGTTCAACATTGAAATATAAATCATAGGAATACATGTACACACCGCCGGAAAGTCCAGGATTTGATCCTGCATGCCAGCATGCGACCAGTTTCCAATTCAGCACTCACCTACCTGCGCAAGTATTCCTTACAGGGGTAGTTGTCAAAGTTTATACAAAGAAATGTGCTACAAAACTGCTGCTACCCCAAAAGCTGACTGAAAAGAGAAGAGATCAGTCACTTCAACCTTCAGCTGACCACACTCCCAGTCTCCCACATGCCTCTGTGTACATAATAAACTAGGAAGACATAAAAAAGTGTTCTCGTATACTCACAGCAGTTGGAGCCAAAGCCGCTTGCTGGTAAGGATCCGCATAAACTGTTGCTGCGTTCCCAGCAGCTACACCAGGCGTGGCAGGGTAGGCGACGGCTGGATTAGCCGTAGTCGTGTAAGCAGCTGGAGCATTTGTGTAGACAGCCTGGATGAAAAATATGAACCATCAAAACACATAGCTTCTTGAAAATGCAGATAGAACGTGTCAGGAACACTCACCTGAGCCATGGTTACTTGACCCGGCAGAGCATAAGCTATTGTTCCACCAGCCTGAGCAGCAAGTGCCCCAGCACCGCTTGTTATATAACGTGTGGCATATTGCGGTACGGCATAAGCGGCCATGTTTTGTCCAGCCAGACCAGGTAACGTCTATACAGAAGAAATCAATCACAAATTCTGTGGTCAATTAAATTTGGGCTAATCAATCTCACATAGATGCCTTGCTGCGCTTGAACATCTTGTGCTGAAACTCCACCCGCCAGCGCGAAAGCAGTATAATTATCATAAACAACTCTGTAATAAGAATCTTAAGATTATTATTAGAATTCACTAAGAGCATACAAGTACTTGAGACTTACGGGATGAGCCCATTATTTTGAAAAGTGGGTGCCGCTATTGCAGTTGCCTGTCTTAGAGCTGTTGTTGCGATCAGGTTACGACCTCTTCCCCCAATCAGAGCTGCTTGTCGATAAGCATTGGCAGCTACCGGATTTAATCGAGCAACTGCCGCACCTGAAGTTGAGACAAGTGTCAAATGAAAATGTTATATTGCAAAACTAGAAGCTGATGATTCTCAATATCATGCACGTAAATTGCTTTATCAAACACTTAGTTAACAAAATTATTTGCTTATTAACAGGCATATAATTGGAAATAAAATTACTCAAGCAAAATCATGCAAATTTGCCCATGTCAGAAGAACTGCTTCCAGAGTAGGCCTGTTGTTATTTGTAATCACCCGCCAAGAACCAATCGGGAAATCTTGGATATTCTAGATAGTCTTGAAATATATCCAACATTATTAAGTTGTTGGCAAAAATTTTATAATGGCTAGATTTACAATTCATACAACCAACAACATGAAAAAACAAAGCAGTTTTTCTAACATGGGCAACATTCATTACCCCGGCTACGTACCGTATGGATCGGCTGCAATCAGGTTAGGAACCACCGGAGCCAATTTCAAACCTAGGTGACACAAACAGCAACCAGTGATTAGAATCAGAACAGATGAAGAAGGTGTGTTGCATGAAAAGGAATTGCTCATTACGTAATAGTAAAAAAGTAATTGACACAAGGTTAGGCTCTTGCAGCAATTCGTGATTTCGATAATTACTCGGTACGCTGTATGTATAATGTGGATTTGTTGGCTGAGCAAATTCGGTGAACACACAAAATTGCTCATATAAACAAAATGCAGAGGTGGATGAAGAGAACAAAGGAGCATAATCCCAAGCTCATAATGTCTACCAAACCAACTTGTAGCTGCGTGAATTAAATCAAATAAATGGGCATGACGTCCCACAAAGAGCGCTACTGCCAACATCAAAATAATACCATGCAAGAAACAGCTGTACTAATCAGTTTGTTTTATCACAAACAAACCAAGCTAAAGGGACTACATGGATATTGGCCACACCAACAGCACTATGCCACTATGCTCAGATAGATTATCGAAAATCATTTTTAAACCACGTCCAACATGACCAGAAAGGACATTTATGGTATTACATATGTATAACGTAGATTCGTAGAATATATCAAACTTTTCTAGTATCAAGAGATATGTTCCTTTTTATCACTAACACCAATGAATCAAGAAGATTGCTAAAAGCACCATCATGTAAAACAAGGAAATATCCATGCACTCAGAACACATCTTACCATTAATCATCGGCATGGCGGGCTTCTTAGTCTGTACTCTTGCCGTCGCATCATTTACCTGAGCAAATTGTTGTTTGTTGAGAGGTGGTAGGTAGGTTCACACAGTCTATTGACAAATAAATCACAAACCTCAATTTTTCTGCCGTCAACAATAGTACCGTTAAGAGCTTTCTTTGCAATTTCTGCCTCTTCTTTTGTGTCAAATGTAATAAACCCGAAACCCTACCATGCCAAAATACAAATCAGCAGGCTGCTAAGTTAAACAAATATGAAGTTATGCAACCTTCGATCCACGCTCGTTGAAAATGATTTCGACATCTTCAATTTTACCATATTTCTGAACAAGATAACATGATTTTAATACCGAACAAAACGAAAGCATCTTGCTTCCTTACCCCAAACATATTTCGTAAATCGGGGTCTCTGAAACGAAACGGTATATTCGAGACGTGTAATCGCTTGCTTTGACCTGACAACTGTTCTCCAAGATGAATAGACGTGCCATCACCCGCAGAAGACTAGAGAGTAACACATGCATAAACTCATGCATCTTCTTGTAGCAAGATGAATTGTTATATAATGATTAATCATAAAAAAAAAATTAGGATGAACAACACTTGAGAATTCCCCACCGTGGATGCAACTGAAGGTATGTAGAACATAATGAATATAGGTACTGCTCAAGTGATGATTAGTGCAATTACTAAAAGCCAGGCAAGTATTACTCATAACTAAGTTAGCTCACACCACCTATCCATTTGCAAGACTTGAAACAAACGCGGAATAGCCGATTTGCATACAAATAAAACAAGTACGCCAAAAGACCCGTTAACACAGTGGAGGCAGAAGTATATGTATACTGGTTGGTATATATAAACGCAATAGCAAACCCAATCATTTTGCACAGACAACACAGAACTAACATTCTGCTACTTGCTCCATACAAGATAACGAGCAGACAAGGGACTGATAGAAAACAGACTGCACTATTCCATATCAGTTTCTGACGTCACTGGAAGCAATTATTTAAAATGCATGATGAGCTGTACTAAACTAAGTATTATTTTTGATCTTATCCAGGCTATCTACACATTCACATATCACATTGCCATCCCCACAAGCCAGCCTGGTGAGAAATTGTAGATGGTTTTGCACTACGTATCCATCCAGAAGACATTCTATACATAGATCACAGAATTTATCACACTGTCAGATCAGAAATCCACCAATATCGTTTCTTGCAAATTAGACAGAATTAAAAAATGTCTTCTAGGCATGGATTGGCTCCGTCAAATCTGTGTGATACTATTCTGGCATTATAGTTTTTGTCAAGCAGAGTTAGAAAATAAATAGAAAGAGCTTCGTATAAAACATACAGATACTTTACTCATTCTTGGCAAGGCAAGAGAGACAAGTTCAAGAGAGAAGTAGAGGAATCGCATAGACTCATGTTCACAATATGATGCCAGCAGTGCTCCCCGGTGATAACATTGGAATGGCACAGGCAATCATGCAAGGTTTATCACAGGGTGCTATCATACCAACGACCCCTCTTAGACTCAAGCGGTGAACATAGCCCACAGGAAGACACATCACAGTAACTAAGAATGTATCATCAGCCCTGCGGGATGTCACTTCTCATAGCAAAGTAGAGGGAACACTGGAAGACCACTGACAAATTGAACGTTTAGTCATTTCCCATAACGTATTTGAAACACAATATTATGCATAGTGTGTGTGAAAGGACAGAGATCATTTGCTCATTCATGATATATAAATTCAAGCTATTTCAAAACAAGCCATCCGCCATTCACAATACCTCACCCAGGCTGAAATCAAACATACTCCACACCTTTTAGGTGTTCCGGCCTTGAGACGACTCCCTGCTGGAAAATTTCAGTTATTTTTTATGATATTACCACGCGACCACTCTTGTCTCTCATGTTTGCGGTACATAATATATACATTGCATGCCTCACAACAAACATTCAGCCTTACCGTGACAACATCCGTAGATGTTACGACAGAAGCATGGCCAGATACAGGTTGCGAAGATAACACACTTCCCGCAGATGCAGCTACAACATTAGGATCCATCATCACCATTTGCTGATTGTTCTGCAGGGTAAGCTGGCCAGGAATTGATCCTTCAACGGGTGGCTGCGAGTAGCACAAAACATTTATAATTAAATCTGTTAATGGATTGAAAACTAGTAGCTCAATACCGGAGGCGGGATGATCTGACCAGCTGCTCCTATGACTTGGGCGGTTTGAGCATATTCTTGAGCATGGCCGTTAGCCATTATGTATGCCTGAGGAAACATTCCCGGAGTCTGTAATTGCTGAATTCCCGGAGCCTGTAATTGCTGAATTCCAGAGTTCTGCAATTGCTGAATTCCCGAGTTCTGCAATTGCTGGAGTTGCTCGAATTTGACCTGACCCGGAATGGTTTGTGCAGTCATTGGTATTCGATTAATCCCAAGATTAGGAGCGATATGAACGGCGGTATAGGGGGCAGTAGCAGCCACCGAGCCTGAGACACCAAGCGCCGACGGCACAACTTGTAAAGCAGCAGTCTGAGAAGACCCAGGATATTCTTCCTTAACAGAGGATGCCGCTGCAGAGACTGATGCAGTGGAGGCAACCGCTACTTTGTCTTCGGCTTCCTGAATATGAGAAACAACAACATACTAGACACATGTATAACATCTGTAAAATGCATTTCATGCCAACTAACTATTGTGCAGCCATGAAGCAAGTGAGGCCACCTAATCATATCAGAAAATGACGGAAGGTTAACAGACTTGAAACCTTTCATGAAGCTACACAAATAAGTACATAACGTGCGGGAGATCAAAAATCCAAATACAGCCTTTATAAGGTTGTATGAACACCAGTGTGAAAAGAACTGAAATACAAAGCATGCCGAGCGGAGTCACCTGCGAGTCTTGCTTATGAGAATTCATCTGGTGAGTAGAGTTAGGTTTGCGTGAAACTTCCCATAAAAAGTCAGCAAAACTAGGCATGACACTCCCACTAAACTATGAAAACATGTTCCCAAACTTTAAACCACGTTTACGCTGAGATATGGCCGCGACACGAAACGTCTGCCTCAGTGAGCGCTGGTCGTAAACTGTCATAACTGACGCTAGTTTTGGTTCAAGGCGAGAGTCAGCATGCAGTAAAAGAATAACGGTAAAGCGATTTGTAATTGCATTCACACCTCATCACAATTTGAGGGCGGCGACGAGTCTCAAAGTCAATACGTTCACACCAGGCGCCCGTCGCACGGTAAGTGATCGCAGTGATGTGACGACCTAGCCTGCGCGATTACGCTTACCAGAACACCGTTAGATAACGATATGTCGACGGCAGCTGTCTCTCAGCTCACTAAACGAGACTGTCCGAAACGTATTCTGCACTCGGTTAAAACCTATCCCCTTGAGAAATCAAAAGGCAACAACGAGTGTTCGGCGATTGAGTTTGGTGTCTGGATTGATACGCTATCTATGCTGTTACGTTTTACTCGACAAAGACAGTATTGCGACAGATCAATCCTCCGACTTTCAGACGATCGAAATACAGAGATTTCATTTCATTACTATTGATTGTTCGCGAAGAGCGGAATAGGCGACTTTGGTAGCTCCACATTCACTACCGTACGTACCATGACAACGCAAAGAGATTCTATAAAAGAGATTCGAAGCGAAACGAAACTTACTCGGAACTAACGCAAGGCAACCGTAGTTTCTACCCACAACCTGGCGCTGAGAAATTCAACAATCATAAAGGTAGGGAGTAACGCATTATGAATAATTCATTGCCTTGGAAACAGCGAGAGCGGAGAACCAGGCAAGGAGCCTTACGTCACCATTTCCTTTCAAGGCTAACGCGAGACGGCGCAACATCTCCAGGGGCAGTACTAGATTAACGGTTCTTGCGGTAGTAGCGGTGTGCTATCGCCACAAGCGAACGATGACTCAACCCTTGAGCACGGCGGACATGCGTGCGAATCTATTCATGTGTCGGAGTAACGTAGCGGAAGGCGATGAATCAGCGACTCGCGAATTCTCAAAAGCTACGCTGCAAACTACAGCGGCAGTGGATTTTTGTTATTCAATACTGCATCTCGTGGTTCCATAGAGAGAATGATACAAGATTCTCTTCACATAGGATGTCTGTAATGCCCAAGATTGGCAGGATAACTCGACTTGAACAATTCATCAACTCAAAAGGGAGTCGGCGACGTCGCTTCCCTAACCGGGTGTTCCCAATATGACCAATCAAGGAACATCGTGCAATCGTCAAGTTCTATATTATAAGTTACAGGTATTTATAAATTTATTTGGGGCTACAGATTCGATCCATCTCATCCTGCAAGGTTATCTGTCACAACGGATCATTATTTCACATGTCGAGCTACCAAATCATCAAAGATGACAACTACATGCTCGAACACATTATTAATGTTTCTACTTTGAGTTGCCTGTCCATTTGTGCCAAAGTAAGCATGCTGTTTGTGGCAAGTCTTGATAACACAGCAGCCTTTCAAATGACATGCAAGTGTATCGCCCAGTCGATGAACTTATTATCAGCAAGATTTCCAAGACAAACGACACACAATGACATGCATTTACTAGACACCTCTTCCGTTTTTGAATCCATTCTGTCTTCCATCTTCAATCAATCAACAGCACGTTCTCCGTCATTGCAATGACTTTACCGCAATATATCACCAACCTGCTTGACAGATTCGGCACGACAAAACAACGATTCATAGGGTCAAATGTCAGCGATTCGACTGGTAAATGAAGAAATCCTTATTTGGAATTGAACTGCACGCTTCAAGCATGCAGAAGGAAGACCACCACTATCACAGTGAATCTCTACCATGTATATAATACTGCAAGCAAGTTATTTTGCATGAAGAGCACAATCGAACCCATGCTGACAATCACCGTACCAAACCCTATCAACAGGATTTGCCGACTGCATAATTAGGAGCATTATAGCAGTTTTCAAATTAAATTTATCCTCATCTCAATGGCTAATGAATACTTCAAAATTAATAATGCATTCTCTACGTAAAATCCACAGATAGATATATCCATATGAAGTCTCATGCGTGAGATATGTAACGATGTGATTCATATGAAATCTAGTATCCCTCACTGTTATAATGCGCTTGCAAGCAGGTAATAATCCTGTGTATTTTGCATACAAAATAGTAGAAAGCTACATTCCCCATGAAAAGCAAATTGCAGTGTTGAACAAGCTATCAGCTATGTCTACGAACACCTACATAAAAATAAACCCAAACATTCGTGCATATTGGACAAAATGAATTGGTTGAGAAAATTCTTCATACAATCTGTGTAACATGGGCTTGCAGAACACTAGCGAGCACAGAACCGTGTGATTGATGGTTTCCCGAACAACGCCATGATCAACCAAAAGTAATTACTGCATAACCAGTTAGTATAAACTCATAACGATAAATATTACATTGCCACTTCCAATCTCAGCCCAGAAAAACCAGAAGAAGAGGAATTGACTACCACAAAAACGAAGCGATTTTAATGCAGGCTCATTGCATTCCATAAGTGATCAGGATAATGAAGGATGAGTGATACAGACAGGAAATCGCATTCATGTTGTTTGCAAAAAGGGATTCAAAAGTGCAACTGCTTGTGATATTACCTCATCTGAGATGCCACGACGTGATCGCAAAATACATTATGGCTACATATCACACCGTGGTGTAGTTTCTGCCAACTTCGGTACATGGCAAGGCGCTTAAAGTAAAATCAAATGTTATGGTAACATTGTGATCCGGCCATAGGTCTGCTCTAGTTATAGCCTAGGCATTGTATTTCTGCCAAAAAGCTGTTGATTCGAAATTTTTAAACAGGAGAACCCACTGGGAGCAAACAATAAGATAAGGTTGGCAATTGGCATGTACTGACTCTACCTTTGCAAGAGGTTGACTCAGTACATGACATGTCAAAAATAGGGTATCACTAATATAAAAAGCCTTCCTAGTCTGAATTTTACTACTTTGATAACTTCTTAGATTAGCCTATACACGCATGATATGCATATGCAACAGTAGTGGATGGATATATTGTGTGCAGTAATATATGTATATATAAGTGCAGTAAAAATGAAAGCACAAAAACAAACAATGTCCCATTCTTCTTAAACCAGGGCAATGGCTAATAATTTGGGCCACGTTGTTGCATAATAACATGAATTCTGAGTTTAGAAAGAGTTACTCGACTACACCGGCAAGACTTAATAATTTTCAAAAGTAGGCTTATAAAAGCCTACAACATTAATCTGAAACTTAATTTTCCAGACAAATAAGACATCTTCATTACGATATAGATATATACTACATTGACATTCTAGACAAAAACCTCTTATGTATCAAACAGATGGATTTGTATTAGTGAATGTGTAGAAATTCTCATAAGTGGCTCACACTCGCACCATCAATCAGAAAACACATCCATTCAAGGCAACTAATGTAAGTTAATAAGACTCATAGTGAAAAGTGACCGTGGCAAACATTAAAACGAGTGGCTCATTAACGACCAAAAATCCCATCGACGTACATTATTTTGACTCATGTGCATGAAGACACAATCAGTAAGTCCAGTAGGCCTACACCGATTTGGATGTATTATACAGATAAAAGCCTTACTTTATGGCAGTGACCTCCATCAACATAGCATTAGCAGGCAACCGGCCTAAATATTCATCCTGCTATGCATCTTGTCAAGGCCATTTAGATTCCACAGTCATTAATGCAACAAAATGTATATATATCTAATAGCTAGTCAACTTTATTAAGCTAAATATATAACCAGTACAAGTATATAATTATAGTCCTTTATATAATTATGCCTGTATACCAGCATAAAAATAGACGCACCTTCCCATGAAATGCAGACAGCCTTGCTGATAGACCTAAACGCCTTCTGTACCGTTATTTCTTTCAAACTGAGGGGGCAGGGTTCTATTTAGTCTAACAGGCATATCCGGCACCGACAATGTCATTTGTGGTATAAATATATTTATAAGTTTTGATCAACCCAGGTCAATCAGTCGATTAAATATGAGTTATTGTTGAGGAATGTCCAACAGGTCTGCACCATCAAAGTAAGGTGCTGGTCTACTGTGATGACTGTACATGGGCTATAGTCTAACAACTGACTTTAAGTGAATTATATACTGTATTTGTACATAAATAATCAAACGTTGTAGTCTGATATTCTCAATTCCTATAAGTCGGCATACTGTACCTTGCGTCACAATAGTATAGTTCTTAAACGAAAATCAATGGCTGATTGTTCATGTTAATAATTCTTAAACGAAAATCAATGGCCGATTGTTCATGTTAATACATTATCAGTTAGGCTTACCAGTTTGATATGCTTTCACTTCCAACAACGACGAAATAGGCTGAAGCAGTCCAATTTTATTTTCAGCTTTTTCTTAACGAGGAATTCCACTGACTTACCTGGTTATTTTTGCAATGCGAAGGCGTACACGATAGAAATCAAGGCAGCTCACACGGGTAGTTAAGTGGTCAATCAAAGCAAATATCTAGCCAGGAAGAAAAAGGCACAGTAGAACCCACAAACAAGTCTCGCACCCGAAACTAGCAGCCGCATTCTCTTGTAGCTCAGTGGTCAGATTATTGCCAGAGAAAATTAATATATGTAATATTATACGTAATACCTGTTGCCGAGCAAACACACAAAGCAGGCCGACCAAGGACTGAGTATAATTATAGTATAATTCATGGTAGGCAAACCTATGTTCCAAAATCCGAATTCTTGTGTACGATAACTAGTTTAGTTATCTACATAGTAGGCCACCTCCAATGATAGTTATTGTTTAGATGGCGATTGCATCCGTTCCGTGGTCATGCAAAATCGTCCGTGGAAGGAAAGCATGACCATGACATGACGGATGTCATGTCGGATCATCAGATGTCCGCGTGAATGATATAACTTGTTGCAAAGGGCTGCGATATATATGGGGCAGTCCAGTAAGCCTACGGTAGACTACTCCTGTGTTAGGCCTAGACCCGAGGCCGTTTCACGATGGATCCGCTTGTATATATAGGCCTATATTCCTCCTGATATGAAAAGCGAACAGTGTATTCACTCAGCCAAAGAGTGTTTAGGAATGGTGAGTTCTCAACGCTTTTCAGTTTCGACCCTTTACATCTGGGGCCTACCGTGCGTCAACACTTTGGCTTACCCTCACTCCCCACCAGGGTTTCAACAGCTATCCAAATTATTTGACTTCACAGAGACCGTCCCAGTCAAGTTTTGTAGACTAATGAATTGGTCCCACTATAGAGACTCTTCGGAGAGTCTCTATATAGTCCTACTAACAGTGGTGATATGCATGACCGCACAAACATGTTGGTTGAATTTATGTATTGAGTTTTCAACCAAGTAGGTTATGTGCGTGCGCCAGATGCTTAGTACCAGTAGTTGCTTACTCGTGGTACCACTTCATAGCCCGGATCCCCGTCACAACCACAACACCCCTATGTGCCCTGGAGCTGCGTCGCCCCACAACTTAGGTAGCTCTGCATCAGTCTCCACCAGTAGGCCTAACCCTAACAAACATCACACCAGGTTTGCAAGATGTATTCTATATTAATTTAGCACCAGCTACAACCGGTCAAATATGAATAACTAAATGAAAAAATTCAAGGATATAGTTCGTTTCCACGTTCAAAGACAGAACTAAGGTTCGCTACAGTTGGATGCATGACATTCGCATGTTTCTGCAGATTGATACGTTTTGGTGAAGACCGATCGATCTGGACAGTTGAACTCGACCTCCACATCCTTAGTATCAACGGCGGTACAACAGCTGCATGACTTGACGAACTTGCCATCTTCGACAGAGAAAGTAGACATGCTGACACAGCTACCGCTGCATGTTGCCAATGTAACATTCTTGCTAGTAGTGCATCCATCGAATTCCAAGTCGAAGTGACTCTCGATCACAGGTGAGCAAGTGGTTGGTTCTGTAAATGAGATCACAGTAAATGTTTTAACATACATTTTAAATGGTCTGCATAGGAGAATTAGTCGGTCTGAAAATCCAGACCCAGCATGTTACAATGCCAAGGAGTGCAAGCCTTATTATTTCCATGATATACATTATGTCGCTATGTAAACACAGATTGAATCAAATCAAGATCACTCCATAGCGTAGTTATAGTTAGAACTCATGATTTTCATCCCAGATTCAAAATTAAAATCGATTCGAAATGGTTGATTCTGGACAAAATACAATGAACCTTGAACTATAATCAATAGACCAGAATTTACCGATTGTCTTTGGTGAAGGTTTGCAGTATGTGCAGCATCCATCTTCAGATGTCACAATATCCTCTTCTGCGCATGCTGGATCAATTGGTGGGCATGTTGTATTAACACAAGTGCTGTAGACTTCTCCAGTTTCAAGGTTCATATCGCAAGTACATGTAGAGCATACTCCACCATCCTGGCTCCATGATTGTCCGACCTATGAAAAGGTATCCATGAGATTTCCTTGTATCTAGTGTTGACAATGACATTTCTACATACAGCATATTCCTGGCTATCGTAATGGCAGGTAACAGGCACACAATCTCCACAGCAAGCACCAGCAACTGGTACATAAGTGAAACCAGAGCTGCAGGTACCGCATTTGATGTTTCTGCATTCGACAGTGTATTCTCCAGTGGCGTCAGCATCGGCTGAGCAAGTGCATTCCACACATAGATCCTCGCTCCATGTTTCTCCTGGCTCGTGATTATCTCCACTGTATACACAGTAATCTGGTGCATCACAGTGTCCTGATAAATTAAATCATTGCTGTCAACATCAGTCACCATATTTTGAACAAGACAAACATACGTTGTAGGCAGCCACAGTCATCGGTGTATTCAGATACGATCCAACCTTCTTTGCATTCTTGTGGTGCAACACATTCATTGCATTCGCACATGACTTCCTCGCAACATCCATCGACCAAAGTAATCGTGGCATGTTTGTTAGATGGACACCATGTGTCGGTAGCTCCACATTTAGATGTATCACAAACACATTGTGGCTGTGTGCAACATGCAGATGTTGATTTATATTCGACAGATTCGTATATTCCGCAGATTGGTTCTTCATAAGCTGGACATAGTGAGCTAAATTAGAAAGTATTATTATTCCGCATGAATAATTGTATCATAACTGATAACCAAAGTCTTCCGAGTGTACACTCACCAATCACAGACACAAAGTTGTTCGTATTGCATTGGACAGCAGCTTGGTAGAGTGTAGGCAAATCTTGGAGAAGTTGTCGTGATTCGTTTGTAACCAGCATTGCTATCACAGTACAAGTCAGATTCAACTGGACAAGCGGACTCATCGCATTGGCATTCATAAACTTCTGGACAGCAAGCATTTTCAAGAGTTCTCTTCTGCAAAAGTGACAACATACTTTGATAAATGTACTCAACAACACAAAGCATACAAGAGCTTTACCGTTAGCACATATCCTTCTGGGCAGTCTTCCTTGGCAGATGGACATGTAGTCTGATCACAAGTACATTGATATGATACACAGCATTCAGATGTTCTCACGGTTGTTCGCACTTCGCCCAAGTCACAAACAGGCATTTCTGTATCTGGGCAAAGGGCTCGATCACATCTGAAATTCATAATCATTTACTTACACAAGGTGATTTGCACGACGTCACACAAAGAAGGAATCTTAGACAGAACATGTAGCAACCCAAGGTATTAAGAGACTACTTGAAAAAGGCACCAGGACAAAATGATAAGTAACATTTCGGTATGCCCAATTACAAGCTGTACAGGGATACAACTTTAAGGAGAATGCACAAAAAATTCACCATCACGATTCACGACTGGCCTAAACTTGGGTCAAAGGGGACGGTTGACAGGCATACAGAACAGAAAACACAGCAATATCATATGCTGTTTGTTACAGCCACTGTGTGACCATGGCCACGTAAGAGTCAAGACTCAACTCCATTATGGGTTAAATCATTCAAACTTGGTAATTGTATAGAAATATTGTAGAATGTAGAATAGAAGTCTTTTTAACAAAGATACATACACGCATTCGTATACTGGGCAGCAACGTCCTGACTCGACAACTTCCAAATGATGACCGTCTCCAGAGCACATTGGCACAGGGCATTCATCACTATTACATTCACAGACATATGTTGTGCAGCATCCTGAAGTCTTGGTGATAAGAGTTTCTCCATTCTGTACAATACAAGCATTTTGAAGTAAGTCTGTTTTCCATTAACAAGGGTACCATCGCATGTCATACCTCGCACTGAGGAACAGTCACAGTTGGGCATTTGTCTTCATTACAGACGCATGTCATTTCGACGCAACATTCATCGTGAACAATGGTCTGAACTTCTTCTCCGGCTTGGCATGTCACATCGTCATATGCTGGGCATACAACTCCCTAAAAATGGATTTTGCAAATTACGGCATGCCAAATTGATTCGGCAACCAAGAACGACTTACCTTGCATTTTTCGACTGACAAGCACTCATAAGCTGGGCAGCAGTTGGATTCTCCAACAACAACTTGCACTTCATCTTCAGAACATTCAGTTGGTTCAGCACAATCAATAGCTGATTTGACCTACACAACAACAAGAATGAATAAGAAATAAGCAGTCTGAACCTCCCATTCAACTTGGCAGGGTGCTCAATCCTCGCCTGCAAGGCTTGTGGTTTGAATAAGATAGATTCAGCAGTATTAAACCTAACTATTAAAAACATGTATCTGCAGCCGCCTATCAAGCTCTCGGTATCACAGCGATATTATGATTTGGTAGTGCAGTAAACAAGGGCCGGACGTTAAATCTGTGGTAAATCTTTTTTTACGATGATATCTAGCGCAACAGTGTCACACGTCTCAATCCAGAACCTTGCCTGATCCACATCCACATGCTCACAATGTGCGATGCATCATCACAGGCACAAACGTACTAGCCATCTCGGCTTGGTTCCTAGCCCGAATGGTGAGGATTACAGCAGGTACCCAATAACCCATAATGTATCATGAACAAGATCCATGGTCAACTCTAACACGATTCAATTTGCATTAGCCACCCAACGATGACAGT
Source organism: Botrylloides violaceus (assembly GCA_030412335.1). Classification (NCBI taxonomy): domain Eukaryota; kingdom Metazoa; phylum Chordata; class Ascidiacea; order Stolidobranchia; family Styelidae; genus Botrylloides; species Botrylloides violaceus. The sequence goes on along the minus strand of JASFYC010000825.1, from coordinate 414,256 downwards.
AACAAAAAGAGAGAAGAACAAATATCCAGATTCACGACTTACCAAAGATCCGTCAGATAGCACAGTGGTAGTCATACAAGGATCATCTTCACTGATGAACACATCTCCGATACAGTGTGTCTTTCCACTCTTCTCTGTGTAAACCGGGCATTCAATTGGTGCAGAACATTGCCCGTCAATCAATATCTATAAGATATTTACAAAGACACAATCACGCCATTGAATAATTGGTATTGTACAAGAACTCACCTTATCATCGGCGCAGAAACATCCTTCAGACGTTAATTTCTCGCTGGTAGAGATATCCTTGTAATTATCACAAGTTCGCACGATGCTCGATCCACAAGCTCTGTATTCCATATTAGCTGGGCAACTGTATGGACAGAAGGTCTCTGTTCTCCAGTCAACGCAAACACCGGCAACTCGGCAAGACGCTGCAAGACCGGCAAGGACATCGCAACCGCTTCCACCTAGAAAAAATACAAGTCTGCAGACGAGTCACGCCGAAGATGAACAGCAATATAATTTACCAGAGCAGACGTCTTGTTTACAAGCAGTGATGTATTGAGTCTTATCGACTACGTAAGAAGAGAACATGTTCACCCATTCTTCACAAACGTCTCCCTTACTACATTCGCTGATTGAAATTTGAGTTGAAACAACGTCAATAGCAAAGTGTTGTAGGAATTCGGCAGGTGTAGAGAGTACCTAAAAAGTCAGGGTGCACATGACGTGATATGTAATTTAATCAAGATTTTGCAACATCATACTTGGTGTCCATCCCACAAGTCGTTTTCAATTCTTCCGTCGCATAATCCACAAAGACCAGCTGTTCTTCCTCTGTACGTAGTTGGTACAACGACAGACCATTCTCGACCTCCTTGTGAAAGTGATAGCGTTAGTCCACTAGCAAGGACCTCGACGGATATCTTGTTGGCTGTATCAACGCCCAAACGGAATCCAGATCTTCTGACACTGTTGCCAGGAGCGATTTCTACTTCCTCTTCATTAATCAAAATCTGTAACGAATTGTCATTTGCGTTACTCCGGATGCGTATTCCCCATTTCAAGATGGATGAATCGCATACGCTATGCAATGGATAGCTGAAAGGTCCCGTGCGTGGCTCCTGGTCTGGCTCATTTGTCAAAGGTTAAGCCCATGCCCATACTTTTCCCTGACATTAAGTCTTATCTAGTGTAGCCTCCAATTAAATAGGAAAGAGAAATCATTCTCTTCTTCACATGAGTTCATACTGACCTTTGGAATGCAAGCAACTTTGAGGGTATTGCAGCCGATGTTGTCAACAACTTCGAGAGATTCGACGCAAGTAAGTTCATCGCGTATGGCTCTCGTAACAAACACCTCAAATTCTCCAGCAACAGAATCTTCGACCAACCGAGACACTCCAATATCAGTCGATTTGATAAGTTTGTTGTCAAAAGTGTTCCAGTTCATATCGATACCACTACATTGACCTGTTGAAATTATACAAAGCATGAGAAAATGAACGCATATTTGGATTGAAGAGTATACGTACAGTCACAAACGTATGATGTGCAGCAACCGTCTTCAGATAGTTGCTTAACTGGTTCTGAACCACTTGGACATACACTGATTACATTTTCTGGACAGGTATTGGCAGAACATGATAGACCTCCGTTAACATTACAAGTGCACGTGGTGCATGGATTGAATGGGCAAGTGAAGATTTCTCCAACGCTTCTCCATCCTCCAGTCGTGTCAAGACACCCGGCTCTTTCACACCTGTAAGTTGGACAAAAACACAATGCTAAAACGTCAACTTTCAAGAACACTTCTGTTAAGACATTGTATTTTTTATCATAGGCTTCATTACTGACAAGGGTTAACACAGCATAAAGTAGCCATATTGGTGCATTGGTTCAAGAAAAATATATCGGGATGCACTGTAATGCCGGTTCATATGGTGCTGATTCAAATTAGACAGCTTCTACGCTTCCAGCATGAAAGCCCTGGATCGGAACCTGGCTGATGAGCATGTTAGCCAAATTTATTTCGTTCTTTGTGTCTCCCGCCAGCATTATTAACTATATTATCTACGGCAGGTGGCAACTGATTGTAAGGCTTTGCGGCCCCCGTTGTCACCTGGTCCATACCGGAATTCCTACTGCATATTCCTGGTGATACAGAAATAAATTGTCTCTCTGTCTGTCTGATGACAGAATCACCATAAATTGTTGCGACGGGTGTTTTAAAGTTGAACCCGTCTAAAAGAGGTTGGTGACATCAACAATCATAACAGTGATAATCCGAGGGTATGTCCACATTGCCCTGTATATCCTGCCAAAAATATTTATCTCCCGACTGTTTACAAATCACGAATCGACAAGTACCTGTATGTTGTGCAGCATCCATCATTTCCGACAAGCAATTTCTTCTCATCTGCAGCGCAGTAAACGGCAGGACAAGTCTCAGGATCACACACACATTGATATTCTGGACAACAATCATCATTCACAGTAGCAACCACCTTATGGTTGGCTGGACATGTTGGTTCCGTAGTGTCGCAAAGTTCGGTGTTGCAGACGCATTCGTATGTTGGGCAGCATTCTCCAACTTTCTGTACCAAATCATGATGTGCGGAACATTCTGGTGGAGTTGTTGCTGGACAATCGACATGTTCACATTTAACAACTCCGGATTCGGTGCACGTGCAAACGTCACAGCCAATATTCCATACTTCACCAATCTTCGAATAGAAAATATTGAGTGAGACATCTGAGATATTATCAGGTGCATCAAGGCACATTCCGTTTTCCACTGTATGAGTTGTGGTATACGACAGATAATAATTTGGGGGGAGAATATGAGTCACAAAATTTTCAAGCATTTATGGCGTTTGTTTTGGCATAATGCATTTTATGTGGAATTATGTGTCAGCTGGCTTGGTAACATGGCCTTCATTCAATCACACTACAATTTGGTGAATCAATTCATCCGTGACATTTTTAACGAAAATGTAGCGAAAACTGTAAAATGCCAAGGTGGAGGAAGTATGGTGGCTCGAGGCTGCCAGGATCATTGTTAAGAATAAATTGGAGGTGCGATCGTTACACCAGTCATCATGCCTTACAGCACACCATTCTCAGCCTTGCTAATAGATATTTACATGAGCAAAGCTTTGTCTACATGTAAAAGGCCTGGTCAAATTGTTTTAGAAGTATGTCATCGCAGTTGGTGGAGTTTTCTGATGGAAATCTGTTACTAGTATGTGCGTATAATACACAAAACACTTCGGTCTAGTGCGATCAAGAAATAAACACCTTGAATGAAGGAACGGTGATACCGAGCCTTGCCAGCATGGTAATAATACATCAGGCTCAGATATATCTGCCCAAAATTTGGTACCAAGCCTTGTCAGAACAGAAGACTACTTTGGCCAAAAAAAAAACAGATCTAGCTACTAATGTAAACCAACCTCATGAGTTCCATCACTGCAAGTTACATTTGTCTTCAAGCATCTTGGACAGCATTCACCATCAACTTCAACTAAGGCATATCCTGGTTCACAAGTAGTATCATCACAGGTCTGCGCAACACAGTTGGCATATCCACTGATACAAATGCAGTTGGTACAACCATCATCTTCCTTCCATACGGAGCCAGACTAAAACACAGGATAGCGATAATCGCATCTGACGGAATACAAAGGAATGTTTCCCTACATGGTCAGAACAAAGTGCTTAGATGGGGCCTCGATGCGAACAATTTGAAGATACATCAAACATCCGAAACCAATATGGTGTCATCATAATAAAAAAGTCCAGACACAATCGTTTGCATCATGTCAACCACCCCTCCCCCTCTATGCATCGATACTGTGGTGTTGATGAAAATTTTGCACATATTGCTGGAAAATTTAAAATTAATATCGGATGATATGGTAGAGATAAAAGTCCCATTCTAGTTTGAAGATTAGAAAGTCACTTGATAAGGAAAGGTTAGGCATTGTCACCCACGGAAGTTAGGATAAGAAGAAGCATCAACAGTACTGATCGGTTTTGCAAACGTTACTATTGATATATTATAAATTACCAAATTAAAATTAATCTTACAGAGCAACTATTATCGTAACTTAATGCAAAGGTAGACGCTAACCGCAAGAACAATAGAGCAAAGAATGTGTCCACAATTAAGTTTTAGAGTAGCAGAAACTTTTACACTGGATTTCATGACAAATGTATCAAGTCACATTTTATGACGTTGTTATTTTTCCAAGCAATTTTGATGACATATAAGCGCCCAGACACACGTGATTATAAAATAAGAAAGGCAGGCAAGATCAGACTAATGACAAGGGTATAAACGTCATGATAAACAGATATTCATCAACCATTGGAGCTAGGAAAGATAAACTATACGACAAAAAAAAAGTAAGGTATGAGATTTGCAGTATACACAATGTTTGAAAAACATAGAAGTACCAGATGGATAATGTCGTTTATTAACTAATGTTGGAATGAAAGAAAAATCCAATTAAACATACTATGACACTTACCCTATGGCGAACATCTTTGTAGATGCAAGGACAATCTTCAGGATTAACACATTTATATCCATCATAGACCAAGCCGGCAGAGCAAGAGATATCTGAAGGAATTTCAGAAACACCAGGACAAGTATCAATGGGTGTTTCAGAACGGGGCTCATCGCAAACAAGAGATGAAAAGGAAGACTCTGAATAAGCAGAGCCAGAACAAGGCTTATTTGGAGAATTAGGAATGGAGACGGCAATACCGGGTCTTTGACTATCATATTCAAAGCAAGAAGCTGAAAAGTCAACGTTAGCAGAAGAAACATCAGAGTCAGTGTCACTATCTCCGCAGGTAAAGTATTCTGTGATAACAGTGGACGTT